>JAVRXN010000008.1:21079267-21211767 GCA_033556935.1 Timema podura
AGACGATAACACCAGACACCGCCCGTATCGATGACTGGAATCTGGATCAGGTAGGACTGGATACAGTCTGCTGCAAAAACTGTCCCCCCTAACACACACACACACTTTCAACAGGAGTAGCTTCGTAAAGGCGTGTTTCAGCTAATGAGCTTAGTTTTATACATTTAATTTATGGATTTTAAAAAGTGAGAACTCACATAAGTATAAAATAACACTATTTGAAAAATAATCTTGAAATAAATAAATACTGTATTTTTAATCAAATAAGATCTTACCATGGTTAAATTTATCTTAAAACATTCAATTCTCGATGTTTTCTTTGAATTAAATCATTTTGTTTCAATTTTGTTAGATGGCTTCTAGGTCTTCACAAGTTAAAACGTTTCAAACTTGCACCTATAGGCCTATCTATACAAACATTCAACGAAGTTACACTTATTTGAAAAACATGCTTTCTTTTTGCACCAAACTTGGATACTTGGATAAAATTGGTGTTAATTGATCTAATATTTGTGAATGTGGCTAGCCCATACGAATAGTAAGCCTCATTGGAAAATATATATTAAAAAAATGGAAATATCCACCCAATTAAAAAGCGACAATAGACAAAAACACTGCGTCTATTGGGAACATTTGACTGGTGAAATTCGTTCACCAAACTTGAAACCAATTTAATTTTATCTCATAGATTACAAAATATTTCCGATGGTGAAAAAAAGATACAATAATTGTCAAAACAAATTTAGACATTAGCCAATATCGGCCAAGACTCAAGACACAACAAAGAGATATGTCAGGCGAATTATCTTGAAGGAAACCAGCTTCCATTGGGAGGTTATCTTCCACATGATATTTATCACTGTGATCTTCCCGTCTACTCCACGTGAATGCGGGTACATTTTCTACTGGCTATTCTCATAATCTACATCTCTAGATTAATTCATTAATAACCAGGAATGTTTATGCTTATTTTTGTCCCGCTGCGTCCTACTACACATTTCGGACTGTATACATTTTGGTTTACTAAAATCATATCCGCGCCGGTGGGCGCGCGGTCTAAATGTCAAGCTTATCTAGTATAGTTTTGCGGTGACAGAAAAGTTGTAGTTCGAATCCCAGTCGAATGTACTGAGGGCTGGTTTTCCTTAGTGGCTTCCCACTCTCCCCTTCAAATGTGGGTATATTTACTTTAAACTCGATCTTACTCATCTCTACTCCATTTGCATAAATACGCGTAAAGCCCGCATTGGTAGTGAGTCGTGTTGAAAATTAATCCGCTGATAAGGTAGGGTTAGGAGAGGTAACATTTAGAGGAAATTTACCCATATTTACTTGGAGGGAGAGTGGAAAACTATTCTAAAAACTCAGAATATCCGACTGCGATTCGAAACCGACCCTTTCGCCGCCAGCAGGCTAAACTATGCGAGCCTGACATTTCATCCGTGTGCCCACCGACTATGGTATCATGATGTTGAATATACTAAAGAGGCCTACTAATAAAATAAATGACTATGCATAATGTTAAACTTGGCCAACATCTGACGTACACATCAAGCCTGTCGTCTCTTTTTGTCTTTCTTTAGTTCTCGGAACATTCACATTAGCACATTCATTATTAACTGCGGTTCTGTGAGCACCCAGCTGTTTTTATGTCAAGAGACCACAAGACTAGCGCGATGAAAGCTCGCATTTCCAAGAAACCGATACGAAGTTCAGAGTGAGAATCTACCAACTCAAAAACATCTTCCGCTTCGATGTTCGAATGGTCTAAGCCAGCGTTTTTCAAACGAAAGTGCCGCGGCACTCGTCTAACCCGAACGAGCGCGTAATTAGCAGATAGCTCTCTATAGTTGTTGAAGAGGAGGCTACGAATCTTGGCTCAGTTAAATGAGGGTGGTTTTTGACAAGTGATTTATTGTTGTGGTTTTCTCCTCCTCTCTCCACGCTAATGGTGATTATTATTTGTAAAGGCCTACTTTGATAATATTAAAGTATTTTAACACATCAGTTTGTACATATATATATATATATATATATACATATAAGTATGTTTTATGATCTTAACAATTAAATATTGCCTAGCACCTGTAAACTAGACTGTACCGGGTTGAGCGCGCGCGCTTGAAAAATAGAACCAGTTCTATCTTTCAAGCGTGCGCGCTCAGTCGCTCGCTCCAGTCTGGCCACCTCTCATTATAACCAATGTGTTCTATTTTATATTTTAGTCGCCCGCCCAGTCTGGCTGCCCCTTAGTGTGGGCGTACTTTTATATTAGCAAATTAACAGTGACGTTTTTGTCTTAAAAACAAAAATACCAAAATTTTTCTTCTGCTTTGAAAACAAATTTGATTGAAGAGGTTTTCATTAAAAAAAATTATAAAAATATATTTACAATTAAAAAATCTACCTATTTGTTTCAACGTTTAACTTTTAATCCATACATACACAAACCATTTCCTGAAAATAATTTACTTTTGTTGGTAGCCATAACTTTTCTCAAAATACGGATGTTAACACTCCTGTAATCTAATTTGTAAATAACTATCCGCTAGAGCTGGGTGTGTAGTATTAGACATTTTCTCCTAGGTTCAGTTAGGTTGTAACTTGCTTGTAAGTTGTAAGTCTTGTGCTGACATGTTTAATAAAGCCCAGGGGCGCACACACAAGGGGGGGGGGGCAGCGGGTTCGAACCCTCCCCTGACGAACATGAAGTAGCCTATAAATAAAATATTAAATAAAAAGCAATGATTTATCAATGTTAAATTACCTTAAAGCAGTGGTTGAAAATAACCCTATGTCTCAATACAGTCTGTGTATATATAGTCTCGTTGAGTAATCTATTCAAAATATGAGTCTTATACGAATAATAATGGATTGGATTAACCTGTCAATTCTTTATTTTGGACCCCCCCCCCTAAGAAGAATTCCTGTGTGCGCCCTTGAAAAGCCCGTTTAAATACTTCACTATTAAATAGTCTACGCAATCCGTTGATCAGGTTGCGTAGTCACATGACCATCGTCACTGCACTTTGTGTTTATTCTATGCAGGGCAGGAGTAAACGTGGATATCAGTGTGTCAATCCCCTCTTCCTCCTTTTTATGGATGTCAGGATAGACTCCAAACAACTTAATCCTTTTGCGAGACGATAACTAGAAAAAATTTCCTCTTATAGATACGAAGTAGCAAAAAAAAAAAATTATCTTGGAAAAAACGTTGAAGCGAGCCCGCTCGATTCCACGACGTGACGTCACCCCCGTAGAATGGCTTCAAGCTATTGGGTCGCGCCTTCCTTGGCAGCCAATAGGGAGTCGGCTCCTTGTAGGCTCGTCCCTTCCCCTCCCACAAACACTTCGCGCTCGCTCTCTCTTCACCTTGGTGTTCTGGTAAGTCTATGTCCTCATTCATAGCCTCTTGTCAGTCGACAGTCGCGTTCGGAAAGTATCGTGTTTTGTGCGCAACTCTGAAAGTTATTTTTCACTTCACTGGCATTTACTTCAGTCGAACCAAGAACAGTTTTTTTTTTCTCTTCCCAATCTCCGTTGGGTTGTTTTTATCACTACCATTGTTGTGCAATAGCAAGGCTTGTTTAGAACATTTCAAACTACACTAAACTATGGGAATGAAGCAGAAACACATTCTTAACGTGAATAACAAGGTGAGTGTATGCGCTACGTGGGAAGGTTAACGCTAGGTCAGTCCGGCCGTAACATATTGATCTGTCAAGTCTACGCGCGCATGCGCACACACTTTTTTTTTTAAACATACTTTATTTTGCCCGTTATAAAATGTATGTGTTACTTTACATAATACGATATTCTAACAACTAATATTATATTCTTGATCAATAATAAACAAGGAAAAACATCTTACGGGTCCTCAAAAAAAAAAACATTCAAAAATTTTTAGTATTTCTTTTTCTAATAAACTATATTAGCAATATTAGTTTCAAAATAATTTTGTTTACATAGGCCTAGTATTAGTTGTAGCCTACTGTCACCGTGTCACGTAATATCGCACTAGCCAATCGCTTCATGTTTCGATCACTGTCAAATGTCAATAATTGATTAGCATTTTGAACACTTAATTTAATTAGCAGATATTAACAAAAAACATAAATTAATGATGAACTTGTGCGCATTAAAATTTTTTTGATTAATTTCTAAATTACTCTCAAATTTATTCTAAAATTTTGAAGAATTTTTCCGTCTGAATTTCCCGAGGGGGAACTTCCCCAGACCAGATCGGCCCCTGCATACATACAGCAAACAGATGATAAACTTAATTTCAACATTTCAACACAAGGTGCTCAACATTTTGTATACCGTAGTTAACTTTTTATCATGAAAATTTTTTTTAAAAAATCTATGCGTTCATACGCCAAGCCTTGTGTTGCATTTGTCAATTTTGACAAGGGAAAGAGAAATATTGCCTATTCTTTTAAGTGAATCCGTAGATAATTTAGAAGGTTCTTTCTATGGCGATCAGACTATGATAATTAATAACGTTCTTTCAAATTACACTGTGGCATTTCAGGTTCAAACAACTTAAAAAACTCACGCATCTACTTGAACTGCTAAATATACTATTTTATGTTTGAAAATAATGTGTTTTCCCTTTGCGCGGCTATGCTCGCTATTTGTCTTTTCTTCCCCCCCTTCTTAACCACCATAGTAATATTTCAAGGTTGAAATAGTCATTATTCTAGGTTGATAGTAGTGTCACGCATCTAGTTCCGACGTCACACTTATATAATTTACACAGTTTGCGACCGTATACCTTTACCCCTCCAACCCGTCCACTTCGTGAAATGTTTGCATACTTTGAATGGCGTGAAGCTATTTCTGCTCAACTGGTAAAAACAGGATTTCATGTGGCCGGCTGCCTGCCGGATATCGCTTGTTTTTAGTCTACTTTGAAATAAATTCTATAAAAGTAATAAAAAAAATCTAAACTAAAGTTAGTCTTGTTAAAATTTACAGTAATAAAACATAGTTTATAAGTTAACATATTTTGTTTTTTTTATTCAAATCTTACCATCTTAATTTCTCTCAAATTAAACTTTAATAATTTTGTATAATATTTGACTTTAAATTACGCCTATTTTTTTTTTTGTTAGGGTATTAATCTTCATCTTAAACCAACACAGTATGAAGGTTGGTTTTGATGTGCTTACTATCTATCCAGAGCTGGACATTCACTCAGTCTTTCGACTGGTTAGTGTTACGTGTACCAACTGGTATAAATCCCGCGTACTAGATAAGGAAGTCTGGTAGTTAGTTACTTGTTGCCTGTCACAATGAATTACAATGAACGAGGGCTGAAGGGCCTTTCATTTATATCAGGAAGGTATTTTCACATATACAGGTATCTCTTATACTCGCGAATTGGGCATTATTTCCCCTCTAAAGGAAGTTGTCCTACGGATTTAATCACTCAATAAAATTACGTCGACCTTGGCTGGGTTTGAACCCATGAACATTGGTTTCTGAGGCTAGCGCTTTACCACGAGACCACAGAGGCAGACTATACACTCTTTGTTTGTAGTTTAATATAAAACAAGTTGAAGTAATTTCGAAAATGGCACGTTCACGCAGTGAAACAATAAACCACAGCGTTGCCATATTGTGTTCACTGACCTCTAGTTCATGTTGCATATTGTTTTAATAGCAATCTTGCACCTTTCATCTCCACAGTTATTATAGTCGGTTCGCCATTAGACTCAATTGATTTGACACTATGTTTTATCATTGTTATTTAAGAAGGAAGGTAGGGGGCTCGTAAATGACACGTTAAAGAAATATCGAAGGGACCGGGAGTTAGATAAGGTTGGGATTTTTTTTGTGCAATTTTTACAAAACACTTTTTTGGTAAAAATACATACAATATTGCTTTAGTAGCTACTTTTAGCTTAATATTCTACACATAGTATAACAATGTTAAAGTGTAAATTTGTAAAAGAATACAGTCAGGAAATGCATGCTACTCCTCGCTCATTAAGTTGTTGACATCTCTCGTCTGCTGACAAGGAATGTAAAACTCGGAATACAAAACAATAATTTTACCAGTTGTTCTCTATGGGTGTTAAACGTGGTCTCATACCTTACATGACGAAAACAAATTTAGGATGTTCAAAAACAAGGGGCTTAGGAACAATATTTTGTCTAAAAAGGATGAGAGGCTACTGGGGAGTGAAGGGGTTACATAATGATGAGTTACATAACCTGTAGTCATCACAAGACATTGTTAGGATGATGAAGCCTTGTAGATCAGGTGGGCAGTGATTGGGAGAATCTAGAACTGTGTTCAAGGTATTGGTTGGTTAACCCTTTGGGAAGATACCATTGGGATGACCTAGACGCGGATGGGAGGATAACATTATAATATAACTGAAAGAGATAAGATTTAAAGAGGTGGACTGGATAGAACTAGCTCAAGATAGGGATAGGTGGCATATTTGTGCGGCAATTAACTTTTGAGTTCCTGATGACATTGACCAAGGCGGTATGCAGAACGTTATTGAATTTTTAGTGGACCGATAGTTTGGTCCTGAGCACACTATCAATCCACCTTTTAACCTATGATGGATGACGCAAGCAAACCCACGCTAGTGTCCACTCGGCATCAACTTAGTGAAGTTCTTGCATACGGCCCTAAAGTAGTTTAGTTTTTGAACGGGTCGTGAGCATAATATCATTTGGGAAAATACTTTGGTAAATGAAGATGTCTGCAGGAGGCCTTTCAGGAGGTTTGGGATTGGCGCGGGGGTAAATTTCTTATCAAATTCTGCAATGCCTATAGACACATATTGGCTAACGGCTGAGATTGCTATATTTTTAAAACCAAACTAAACGTATCTATAGAAACAATATTTTATATATATTGTTCGAAAGATTTTTACTAAAAAATTATAAAAATGCTTACCTTAATCGCATTCCCTAAAGACGCGTGATTGTGTTGTTGTGTACCACATATGTTACCACCCGTTAGTCAGCTAATTTAAACTAATAATTTAGGAAATGAGGACACTAGAATTTAGAGGAAGCCGTAAGAGGAATGGGGAGTCTATTTTTTTTAAACACCTTGGTACACCCGACTTGGGTCAAACTCCGACCGCCCCGTCATTTGGTAAACCCGACAAAATGAGACCACCGCCCTAGTCCTTGTCTTCATTAGCGTACGTAAAAATTGGCATTGCTATTATTTAGAGTAGATCGCCACACCAACCACACGAACCGCCGTTTTTTAGGGGCTAAAGGGAATGGTTATCGCCCGCACCAGGCGCGCACACAGATTAAACAAGTCTCATCTAGTCTGGCTTACCGGTGACGAGGAGGCCGAATCATATAAGGGTGTTTGAAAATTAATTTTCATGAACTGTTTTTCACTGTCTATCCACGCAAATTTGGTTGAAATCTCTAAATTCTCCCTTCCTCATCCTTATCCCCTATGCGTATAGCCAAGATAGTACTTAGTAGTTAGACGAGAGGGGGGGAGGGAAGGGTGTATATCATCACCCCCCTCAGCTCCCCTCTTGGTTACGCCACCGACTATAATCATTGTCACTCGTCTGAATCAACATTGCAATATTGTTACTATATCATGTGTCTACTTGAGACTACAATCAATGTTTGATTATCTCGCCACTTTATAGATTATAAACTTCTTATCACCATCGTCATTTGAGACAATTCGCGCCCGTGTCTGTCTGAGTGCTGCCTGTTCGCATTCGTAATTCACAGGGTGGCCGCAGTCAGTGAATTATTTCCTTGTGCTCCGCGTCTTACAACCCGTCCAGGTCCTCCGTTGATTTTACATTTATGAGGTGCGGATGAGCGAGGTAGCATTCAGAGGAAATGTCCCGGATTTGCGTGGAAGGATAGGGGGGGAAACTATATAGGAATAACCACCCTCGTTACACTCAATCGGAATTTGAAACCCCGACCTTCCCGTCATCTGTGAATCAGACTAGATGAACCTGACGTCTTATCCTATATGACCACTGATTCGGGCTTCATAAAATAAAAAACCTGCATTGGTGGTCTTATGTACTAAGCGTTAAGCAACTAAATTAAATATCTGTATATACAACCACACACATTACATCATCATTTCCAGAATAATGCTGTTCGAATCAGGAAAACTTCTTAAATTACTTTAACGGAGTAGGAAGGTTACTTGGCAAAACGACTACCTTCTTCCAGAAAATATCTTGTCCAATATTAATAATTAAAACAAATAATAAAAAAAGACTTTAACTTGGAATGTTTATTATCATCGTGTATTAAATAATGCATGTAACAAAATACTCAAACTGACCTGGAATGTTTAATTCTCTACATATTTCTTCCCAGACCCTTTTTAGTACTCCCACATATTTTTGAAAGGACGTCACTAGGGTCCCACATCGCTCTTTTTGGGACACAGCACTAATAAGCTTTTCAATATCCATTATTATAAAAAAATACAACAAGGTTGTTGTTCACTGAATGGTTGCCGCCTGGCTACCGAGCGATTTTATTCGACGAGTTGAATCACTTGGCGGGTTCCCTAGAGAGGGCTCGGTTCGCGGCAAACCTAAAGCCGCTTCCAGTCTGCACACGTACCATGTGTTCGTTCGGGTCGCGACCTCGCTAGCAAGCAAGCCTCTAAGCTATAACCTCCAAGCAAATCGCTTACAGTATAAACAAGGTCTTAGTGAGGTTTGCTGGTGACAGAGAAGTTGGTGTTAGCCGGGTGTGCTAGGGGCCAGGGGCGTCGCGTCGGTGGTGAAGGTGGTCCGTCCCCCCGTACCCCCCCCAAAAAAAAACAAACAACAACGCTGGTTGATTTTTAGCCAGGGTGTCGCGCGTGTCCCCCACCCACCCTCCAATGCTGGTTGATTTTTCTAAATTGTACCTTCCTCGAGTCCTTATTCCGATTAATTTAAAACATGCGCTTGTAAAAATACCACCAATGTCTGTATTAAAAGTTTTAGGAAATAACAAACTGTTGTTTCTGTTCCAGATCCGGGAGGAATGCCAGGAGTTGGTGTTGTCAGGATGGGCAGGTTCTGGAGATCATGAAGCGACTACTCACGGAGCTCAACAGAGGGCTTAGCAAGGCAACTCATGACACGGCAGACGTCAAGTGCTTTACCACATTTGTACAAGACCTCCCTAACGGGACAGGTAGGTCCACATCGGTCTTCGGACTGTGGTGCAAACTGGAATATCAGATCACTTAAAATTGGACAGGGACATTACCGTCAAGTACCCATTGGATTTAAAACTTAAAAGCTAGACACAATTAGGAGACTTGTTTGTCGAGGAACAGGCCTCTCTATGAAAATTAAGGAGTTAGAAATACTCCTTAAATCCTGCATGTTTTACAAAATTTGAATTCTAAATAAGTGTGGTCCCAGATTCTTGTAACCCCACTTGGTTTTCAAGCCCCTGTATCGCAGGAATTATCCTATGGGCTTGTGGTCACACTTAAGTACTAGGTGCCTATATTGCAGGTTTAGTCCCAGGCACATGTAGCCCCACTAGGTTGTCAAGCACCTTTACCGTGGGTGCTGTATTAGGCGGTGTGGCCCAACTAGGGTTTAATGACCTACATTACAGGCGCGATCCCAGGCGCCTATAGCCCCACTAGAGTGTCAAGCACCTGTGGCCTGTGGCCCGACAGCTTGAAGCCCCACTAAAGTGTCAAACACCCAACCGTAAGTGCGGTCCCAGGTTCTTGTATCACCTCCAGATTGTCAAGCACTTGTACATGTGATATTGAGTGAAATACAAGTGTTGGAACATAACAGTGTTGATATGACTGTGTCTCCTTGTAATGACTGTTATCTGAATTCACAGAGAAGGGCAAGTTCCTTGCCCTTGACCTGGGCGGGACCAACTTCCGGGTGCTTATCATTGAGCTGGGAGGAGAGCATCATTTTGATATGAAGTCCAAGATCTATGCCATTCCCCAGAAAATCATGCTGGGCTCCGGCAAACAGGTGAGAGTGCTACTTACTACATTTGCTCCTTGCACGAGTTGGTAGGGAACTACTCTGACCAGGAAAAAGTCGGGAATTTTTTAAATTCACCTAGCACTCGCGTTACAAGTAGATTGCATTTTGAAAATGGCCATGTAAATGAAAAAAACATGTTAATAAAATATTATTTTCCTTTAAGGAAATAAAGAAAATGGAAATGGAAATTAATGCGTAATAACCAATTATCCAATTAAGTAATCTCATTCCTTCACTGTGGTGATACTGGAAGGGATGGGCGTATATGTTTCACTCTGAGTCAATGTGGCTTGCACCTTTTCCCCAAAAGGAGGAACTATTCTAAAGAGTACAATTATAAAATGAGTAAAATATGGTCACAAGTAACATGTTTTCATGCAAATTTGTAAAATCTTAATTATTGGGACCTAACTAGTTTTGAGGCAAAGAAAACAATAACAGCACTCTCTCACCCTAAACCCCAAAAGCCCCCATCCCCAATACCCTCATTCATCGCTTATAATGAGCAGTTTAATCTTAGTTCATTCATATTTGGACATGCCCCTGCTAAGTGAATTTGTAAGTGTTGATAATACCATCTCCATATTTTTTCGTACTTATGTAAATAAAATTTGTTTGAATTGCAAAGCTTGGGAGGGAGGGGGTGGGGGTGGGGTGATTATTTCCATAAATCTTGGCAATCACTATCTCATCTATGAGGAAAATAATAATGTAATCTATCACTTGGCGCCATATTGGATTATTAATATTACTAGTAGGTTACTAGGTTGAGCAATGCTACACACCATTAATGTTTTAGAAATAAGCTCGCTTGTAAATTGCTTACTTCTTTGGTGTTTTGTTAAGCCAGGTCATTGATCTATATTCCACTTATCAAGCAAGAAATAAAAGTGGAGCTATCAGTCTTATTCTTAAAGAAAACTACAAGTCAGCCATATGTGCCTTATTGTGTACCAAATTAAGACCAATATTTCCATTTCACCAAGATTAAAACTAGTTTCGCTTAGGAGGTTGATTAAGCAGCTCTTGACATCACAACAAAGATTTAGTTTTTAATTTCACTGCAAGTTGCCCTTCCTTTAGTCTTTCTTTTTCCAATTCGTTAGCTCATTTGGTAGCATTCTGTCAACAAAGCTGAAGGTTCTTGAGTTTGATTCCTGATACAGCTGAAAAATTCATAACTGGAGAAATATTGATGAATAGAGAACATTTAGATATTACTGCCTAAATAAATAATAAAATATCCTCTCAAACATAAAATTCATTAATAATTTAAAATATTCTTCACGAATATAACTAAAAAAATTTCAAATATACTCTATGTTGAGTTAAGTTTCCTGAAAATCGTGTTTGAACGGTTCTATTTATTATATAATTTGTTAAAAAAAAAATTTTAAACTTACAAATATTATTTATTTAGACAATGCAAAACCATCTTCTTGCTAGTCATTATTATAGTTACCGGTATTGTTTTTAAAAATATGAAATAAAATTATTATACTTTTTTTTGTTTTGGAAAATTCTTTAAAATCCATTTTATGCCCTTTTTTATTGTTTAAATGTGACCTACAACTTAAAATCCCTTTAAATACACAATGATAATACTAGGCCTTATATGCAGAATAAAAACTTTTTTTAGTAACAATAATAATAATGCATCAAAACATGTTTATATCCTTTTCATCAATAAAGTTAAGGATGAACCCTTTAAATCCCCTGAATCCTCAAGGATATTTGAGATTCAGTGGTTAAAAAAAATCTGACTAAAGATGTATGTTTATATAATTACATATTTTTAATTTTGGCTCTACTGTGTGTCTACTAATTCTAGATGATTTTTTTTGATAATGGAAATACTGGAATATACTAAATTTTGATTAAGAGAGTGGAAAAATGTTAGGCTTATTGATATAAGTGAAATTTTGGCTATGGCAGTTTGCATCAATTTATCCATACGCTAACTAAAAAGGGGAGTGGCAACCTCTACATAACCAAGTTGTAGTAGTTTCAAGTTTATATATATGAAGTTTTGTTCCAAACACTTTTAATACCAACTATTTTTCTTTGACTTAACACTTTAAAATTATTGTTAATTCCCTTGAACTAAAAAAACATTTTATTTAAAAAAATATCTTTTCAGGACCTCATATAATTCTTGACTTGAGAGTGTTATATAAAGCCTGTACCCAACAATAACAAAATTAAATTTTTTGATGGGTTTGGGAGGATAACATGAGCCTGTCCAAAGTGAAGTTCCTAACATGAGATGTCAAGTAGTTTTTTTTAAGTTGAATCCCTCTTAAAGCAATTTAAAGTGTTTTGAAACATAATTAGACTGTCATCATAATCAAAAACAGTTTCCAGCCACTAGCCGAATCTTTTTAGAACATAGGCCTCTCCACAACTCTCCTCCTCCGCCATGACCCAGTCTCCTCTATACTCCCAAAATTTCCCCTAGTCCTTCCTCTTGGCCTCCTGCTCCCCACTTGAATATCCAACATTTCCTTTGGTATTGTCTACTACATTATCTTCAGATGGCCATACCACCTTAGTACCGACTTCTCTATCCTGTCCTGCACCCCCACCCCCACCCAACGTGGTAGGACCACAGATTGTGTCTATATGTATATCTAGTTGATACCTCTACTTCCCTAAGGAGTATGTTGTAACATGAATGGTGATGTAGGATTACAGCATAAATAAATATATTTCACAAATATAATATAAAGGGAAAAAAGATCTGAATCAAGAAAAAATATCATCCCCTTGTAAGAACGTAAACACTTAACGCTTATCATGTTTTCTAAGATTTGGTTTTATATTTCGTGTTAACAGGTAAAATGAAGATTTTATTTAAAGAAAAAGTGGATTTGACCTATTTCTGATTAAAATGAAGTTTTTAATAAATATTTAATATGTCTTAACATCCCAGTTCGTCATGTTTCTTGGCAGCTGTTTGATCACATTGCTGAGTGTCTGGCCAACTTCATGATTGAGCACGACCTATCCTCAGAGCGCCTGCCTCTGGGTTTCACCTTCAGTTTTCCCTTGTCACAAAGGGGGCTCACTAAAGGCTACCTGGTGCAGTGGACCAAAGGTTTTGACTGCAGCGATTGTATCAACGAGGATGTCGTACAAATGCTCAAAGACGCCATTGCCCGACGTAATGTGAGTACATTTCACTCACCTTTGTATATTTTGTATTTATTCCTGATTTTTCACTCATCCTTCACACCTTTATTTTTCTACCGTTATTGTTTATTAGTTGCCTATTTTAGGAAGTTGTGTTGCTTACTTCATTTTCCCTTTTGAAGAGTCCCACTAAACCAAAACCCAAGCCAAGGGATTGAGTGGTAATGAGAAACTTTCTTTAAAAGACTGCTATTAACTCATTGTCAAATGGCAACAGTGTAAAGTGGGAACTGGAACTGGGTTGATATGCACTGGAAAAGTCACAGAATTTAGTATACAGAGATAAGTTATAAAATTTTAAAAAGTCACTGGAATTTAAAAAAAATCACTATGGTTTTAAAATAAATAAATTTAAGACCATAACCCAGTTAAAACTACTAGTTTTATCTCAAATTCTTGCTATTTTATGAAGACACTGACATATTTATCTTTAGTAAATATTGTGTCTATAGTAAATTAAAAAACTGTAAAAGTAACTACATTTTTTATTTATAGCTTTGCATATGAAATATTGGGAAATTAAATATATATATTTTCTTTAGAAAACCTGAAAAAAATGGGGAATTTTAAACTTAAAAAGTCAGAAAAGTGTAAACTGTTCTTTGTCTTTATAGCAGACGGTTTAAATTTCCATTTCCCCACAAAATAGCATGGGCGCTTACAGTGAAACAATCTCCCAATAACGAACTTTCTCAATAACGGGGAAACTGCTAGATGTGCTTATTTATGTATACAAATCTCTAAATACCAGCCATAAATTGAAAACACCCATTCATATTCACTATTTGACTGTAGGTAAGTCAGGAATGCCATTGTCTCCTGTGAAGTGTGAGCAGCCCAGCCTTCCACCTTTAGAGAAAGTTTCTAAAATAGCTTGCATAGTATCGACACCAGGGTATTTCAAGGTCGTACCTCCCTCCCCTTCCGAGCCATCAGGGGGTGATATTCCAGCAGTTTAGTCTGTGCTAGTGTGCACATATCCTACAGAAGACCTAATGTTCACACTTCATTTAATTTACACATTTTTATGTGTATTATGTAATTTGTACAATAAGATAAGTACCATATGTATTCATTCATGCATACATTACTGCACAGTATAGTGATTAGATTGTTGTAGTTAATTACAACAGTAACTTATAAAGGTTCATATAGATTAAACTTTGATTAAACAGTATGTTTTTTTAAAATAAATTAATTGTTTTTCCATATAGCGGATACTTCTTAATAAGACTTTTTTTTTATCCTTTAAGGTGTCTGCCGTTAAGAGATTTCACTGAATAACAAAATTTAAGAAGTGTTTTAGTAACTCTGGTTCCTCTCTACATTATGAGAGCCATATTGTCTTTGTCTCTCTTATTTGTTCGTATCCCCTTTTTCCTGTACCTTCTTCCATTTGTATAGTATTTACGACTAGGACACAATGTGCACCATAAAATGGTTAAATTTCCCCATTGGCAGTAACAAGGTCAAAAGCACCAATGTCAATCTCGCAATAGACTGGAATACCAGTGACAGGGAGGTATAAGTTTGAATCATGACCTGATGCACTTTGTGTGACTATCTGCAATATTTAATGTACCACTGAGGTTCTCCGCTCAAGTACTAATTACGCTAATGGGCTAGGAATTGGGAAGGTTGAATATTGATGAAATGAACCCGCATTTATGCGGAGGGAGAGTGGAAAACTATTTAGATAAAACCACCCCCATTTCACCTGAGCGAGATTCAAACCTCGATCTCCCCGTCCTCGGCAGTCTAGCTCAACACAAAACTAGCGCATTAGCTAAATACACCACCGAGGCAGTCATAGCAACTTAAGAATTGATGTGAACAAAATTGTAAGTGAAAGAAAAAAATATCCCACCAATTTGGGAAAGTTAACCTCTCATGCCTTTATGTTTTTTAAGATTCTAAATTGAGAAATATGTGTATTTGACCTATCCTTAGTCATTTTAATTTAAATGAATTATTTGTCTCATGGGGGATGACATAAAAAAATTGCTGAGGGATGTCATTAGATACATTTATCCCTGATGTAAGATTATTATTTAATATTTTATTTGTGTTCCTGGCACTGAGGTTCGTCACATCAGGTGAGGACAAGAGACCATTGTCATTGTTCCCCACAACCCTTTCCCCTGCCTTGGGGAGACAAAAATAAATTAAAATTAAAGGGCAGACAAAGGGGTAAAGAAAAAGTGTGATAGGTAGAAGGAAGTTTTACCTATCATTGCAAACCCTCGATATAATAAAAGTATAAAATAAATTAATTAATCCTAAAATATAGGAAAATATGTATGAAAAACAGGCATTGTCTCGTTTCCCCAACCCCATACCCACCAAATCAAAAACAATTTAGCAGGCTTACTTGCACCATAACCTTATTTTGTGTTAACATTACTAAACAATAATAATACTATAGTTTTTGCTATGCAGACATTGTGCATTGTTATATGTTGTGGCTTATGATTTCTCTTCCAGGACATTCAGTTAGACGTAGTGGCTTTGTTAAATGACGCAGTCGGAACGCTTGTAGCCTGTGCTGTAAGGTCTCACAATTGTCGTGTAGGGCTCATAGTCGGTAAGTTGTGCTAATACTCTTTCGCTGCTTGGTCTACAGTGTTTGAAATTTAGTCTTCCATAAATAAAAACCTATCAGTTATCTATTATTTTTCTTTCTTAAGAAAATATGTTATGGGCTGTGAATAGCAACATTTTTTTGAAGAGGGAAAGAGAAGTATTATAAACAATACAAAAGTTAGATGCACACAAGTAGGCCTAAGTGTGATCATTCTAGATGATTGGGGATATTAGTTGCATAATTTAAGGTTATATTTTAAAATCATTGCTAAAAATACCTTTCTTGATTTTTCTCTCTTATAAAAATAGTGTATTCCATTTTGACAAACATATTTAACATAGTTATGTAAAATATAAATTACTATAACATTATATAATTTATTAGTAAAGTCATGGATTTCCACTAAATTTTGTCAAAAGAAGAGAGAGCCCTGAGAAAATTATATTTGTATAAAACTTATAACACTGTATTTGTATATTTATGGTGGCATAAAAGGGAATTCGAGTTAAGATCCCTAGTTTTACAGGTTATATATCAAAAAAAACATATTTGGGCAGAATAAATAAAATATTTATTTAGTGATAAGTTGGGACACTAAATATCCCAACACATGTTTTTTTATAAAATTTTACTTAGCATATTAAAAGGACTACAAAAATATTTTTAAAGGTCATAGTATCATTTTGGAAAGTATTATACATCTGCAAAAAAAAAAATCTTTTTGTAAAATTGACTTCTTGGCTTTTATATGCAAATAATGTTCAATTAGGTCAATTTTAATAACTAGCGATATCAAAACTCAACACATTTTTATTTAGTATCAGGCCTCATCATTCTTTTGACTTTTTTTTGCCTGAAATCGTAAGAAAAATAAAACCAACAGCACTATTAATATTTTAGTTTAATAATTCCATAACCAATCAAAGTTTCCAGTCCAGAACATGTATTTCCAACCATATCACTTAAGCACGATTTTTTTTTTAGCTACATATGGAAAAAACCATTTTATTTATTATCTTTTAATACCGAAATACAACTTTTTGTTTAACAAAATCCAATCATTTTATTCCCACAAATAGGGCCTCTAGTGATAAGTGCAATTTAATTTTGATGAACAGTTCTCTAATATTTGTCACATATCACGGCATAATGTTATTAGAACAGAAACTTTTCAAACTGTTAAAACTCTGCAATGTCCATATCAACTATCAAATAACTGTGATGACTACTATTTGTAGAAAATTAAATGACTGAAACGATATTTTAATTTATTTTGACCAAAACTTATTTTTTTCTATAAAAATTTCAAATATTTTTTTCTTAATAACTAGCCTCCCTTCCATTCCTCTTTAAAACAATATATTGTATTTATATGGCATTGAAGGTTTGATTTTTTTTCCCCCCCACCAAATTAAATACTTTGTGAATAGCCTACTCTTGCAATCGTTTAGAATAGTAAAACAGTAAAATAAATCCAAAATAATTGTGTCTTAAAGCTTAACTCTTACATTCCATGATTTCACACATTGTGAAAACTATTTGATACTATATTAGTAATTGCATGTTTCATACATTATTTCAACCAACATTCAAAACTATATAATGCTAGAAATTATGGATGGTCTTTACAGTCAAATACAAAGAATATTTTCCCATGTGAGCAAATTCATGGATATTATCAAAGATGATAATAATATATTTAAATTAAACTTGTCAGAAAATTGTGAGCCTCCTATTTTCTGGCAAGTGTGTAAGCCTTGCTCTTACATGCTCCTTTCAATGTTTAATTGAATTAATCTAGCTGTTTGGCGTCATTTATCCTTTGTAAAGATGATAATATGCAATAGGTAATCATTTTTACCTTTAAACAAACATAAAAACGAAAAAAGAAAAGGAGAGGATCATAAATAACTAAAAAAAAAAAAGATATTTAGTAAAATTTACTCTTATATTTCTTATGCTGACACACATCTTTATAAAGACTTAAATTAGAATCCCATTGAGCTCAAAATATACTCTTTTTTTTTCAGTGCAAACACTGTTTAGGGAAGGGGAAAGGAGGTTTATGGGAAGGGAACAAGGAATGGTTTGATGTTCACTATATTTCAGTACTAGGCCATATGAGTTAAGCAGCTGGAAAAATAGAAATATAAAATAAAAATAAATATTTACTTAACCATCCCCCCCCCCCCCCAATTTTGATGCTAGATTTCTATAAACTCTGGTCAAAGTTCACTCCAATAATATCCCCTGGGGACTTAAAAACAAATAAAATTTCTTTCTTCTTAATAAATCATTGTTTTAAATCATGAGAATGCTTTGTTGATTTAAAATTTCAAACACTGGAACAAGTTTCTTAAACCATTTACAGGTGTTGTAGTCCCAGCAGCTGCAACAGATGTCATCTTACGAGAGCGAACTTCTATATCATGATATGGAACAGATAAAAACCATCTTTGTGCCCTTTTATATTTCTAGGATGTGAAGATTGACGTTTGTGCAATCCTAAACGACACTACAGGTACTCTAATGTCTTGCGCATGGAAGAACTTCAACTGTCGGATTGGTATCATTGTCGGTATGTTTTGCGTCAACCCTCCACTTTGAAGCTCTTTGCTAGCCTTGCCGCTTCACTTCTTCGTATTCTCTCTTCTTTGTTGTGTTTATTTCCTCTATTTTTTCATCACTTTCTTTGATTTCATTTTCTTCTAACTTTTGTGTAGTGTGTTGATTTTCTCTAAAATGAATTGTGTGTTTATTTTCAGTGTAGCTTTTTTTTAGTTACTAGTTATAGTTTATGCATTTCTGCGTGACTGATAACACTTATTTCTAAGGTCTTAAAAGATAATCATTAGTTACAATATTATCTTTAGCAACCATGCATATAATAGATAATATACATCTAACCAATATTAGAAATAGCCATAAGGTATGGATTATTACTAATGACCTGCGTCAATGGACAACTAGATAAAGGATTATTTGTTGTTTAGTTTGGTTTTGCCAATGAAAGAAGGTCGAGGTTCAAATCCCGACTGGGTGTAGGGAGTTGTTTTTTTTCTAAAGAGTTTCCCCCTCACTTTCACATAAATGTGTGTACATTCCCTTTAAATCATACCTTCATAATTTCTACTTGCAAATAGCCTAAACTAGTTGAAAAATGTTTACACAAAAAAAAAAACTATCAAAAAAACGGTACAACTAATACTTGATTGTCTGATTTTATAGTTTACGATTTTGTGTGGATAAAATCTTATAAGTATTAGTTTGACACTATATTTTTATTACCATTTAGCATCCACTGGTTGGAAGGTGTAATGCCTCTAATCTGTTTCATTTCTTTATGTTCTTGTGAACATTTTCTGTTATCTTCCTATGAATATAAACATTTATTTTTGCTTCTTCTGTTGGTTTTATATAGAATTGTGCTTGGTGGTGGTGGTTTGGATTATTTTTCATTCTGTAATTAGTATCTTTGTTTCTTTGCTTTAATTCTTTAAGCATTTAAAGAAGGAGGGGATGTGGATTCATAAAAAGAATATGGAAATTTCCATTGAAATACACTAGACACTGAATTTATTTGTTTGTTTTGAACTTCATGTTATAGTGTAGTACTTGTGTAGCACAAAAGCCTACAGTTGGTTTCTTTCTGTGAATCTGATAGCTTCAAGTAGTTAACAATATCATCTTCTACTCTATCTTGAAATATTGGTTGATATATAACCCTGGGCACTGGGTAATAGATCATTTCGATTCTAATGAAATTTTCCATTTTATATTTGAAGTAAGCCTGTGCGAATCCAAAATTTCCAATTTCAAATCAAATTCAAATCTTTGCTTACTAACTCGAATTGATTCCAAATCGAATATCATACTTAGGAACATTTCAAAATTAAAACTAAATATATATATATATATATATATATATATTTTCTCGGAAGAGTGAAAATTATAGACTTGATGGATGAGAGGAGAGTGAATGTTCTGGGCCTGAACAAGACCAAGTGGAGAGGAAGTGGCATGAAGGAATTAAGGAAAGGCTACATTTTGCACTGAATGGAAAGCGATGAAGAGAGAAGAAACAGAGCGGGCTTTGTAGTTAGATAAGGGCTGCAGATGGAGATAGTAGGGATGAATGACAGGATAGTAAAGACAGCAATAACGGATAGAGAGAGAAAGGTGGAGGTGATACAAGTGTATGCCTCACAAGTGGGGTGCCCAGCTGAAGAAAAGGATAACTTTGTGGAAGATCTAAGAAGGCATATGCGAAACGAGTGGAAAGTTATATTGAGGGATCTTAACGCAAAAGTATGAAAATATAGAAGAGGGTTTGAAGAGGGGTTAGGGAAAGAAGGATGGAGAAAGATAAACGAGGAGTAAACAAGGCTGTTGGAGTTGTGTGCAAGAAATAGAATTAAAGTGGCAAACGGTTGGTGTAAGAAGGAAAGCGAAATCCATAATACCACTAGCTACAACTGAGATGTGAAGCAAAGGTCAGTGATAGCCTACTTTCTCATGGATGAAGAAATGAAAAGGCAAACTGTAAACATCAAGGTAATACCAAGTTTTTAGATATTGAACACAGGTTGTTGGTGACAGCATAAAGGGATGCAAATATAGCAGAAAGGTAGTAAGACAAGAAAGAAGAATAAGGATGTGGAGGCTAAAAACTGAAGAGTAAAGAGAGCTGTACCTAAGAAAGGCAAGAAACATAATGCCCAAAGATGAGATACAAAGTGTAGAGGTTGAATGGGAATGGTTTAAGAACAGTCTGGTGGGAGTGGCAGAGGAGGTATGTGGGAGGACAAGTGATAAGATGAAGTGGAAGGAAATACCCTGGTGGAACGACATGGTGAAGGAAGTAGTGGAGGAGAATAATAAAGCTTTCAGAAGGAGTTTTGAGAATAGGACTGAGGAAGAATATGGGGGAGGGGGGAGAAGAAGAAAATAGCGAAGCGAGTTGTACGAGAAGCCAGAAGGGATTGGATGCAAAAATGGACAGAAATGCTGGAACAGAACGTGAAAGTAAGTAAGAAGGTGTTATATAGCCAGGTAGGAAACAGGAAAAGAGAGAGGAAATACAAGAAGTTATAATGATGACTGAGGACGGAAGAATGTTGAAGACAGGAGTGAAAGAAAATTAACTCTAGATGAGGTATTTTGGAAATATATTCAACTCGGATCACAAAATGGCATGAGAGTGAAACGGAGTAGTAGAAAGAAATAACAAAAGAGTAGGAAAGGGATCCCACATGGAAAGAGGTGGACACATTACAGAGGATGAGACAAGGAAAAACACTGAATGTGGACGAGCTGACTATGGAAATGATAAGAGCTGCAGGATAAACAAGTATACAATGGTTATACAAGGTGCTGAGAGTGATTTGGAAGGAGAACAAGTCACTGAAAAAAGTGAGTTGTAATGCCTATTTTCAAGAAAGGAAACTGGAAGAGGTGTACAAATTATAGGGGATAACACTGATGTGCCATTGTACAAAAATATATGAAGATACTGGAAAATAGAATAAGAAAAAAAAAAAGAAGGAAAGTGAAGAGAGGAACAGCACAGATTTAGGGAACATAGGTCTAAAATAGACTTGATCTTTGCCATACATCAGCTGATGGAAAGAAGGTATGAATATGGGAAAGACTTGGTAATGATATTTATGGATGTGGAGAAGACATATGATAATGTGGTAGAAATAAAGTTTGGGAAGCAATGGAGGAGGCCAAAGGGGAAAGAGGAGTTTTAATGACAGCACAAACATGTATGAAGATAACATGAGTTGTGTTAAGACGGAGAGTTGGAGGGCAGAGTGGTTCCAAGTAAAAAATGAAATGAAGCATGGTTGTGAACTCTCACCACTACTTTTTCTAATGGTAGTGGAAATGGTTATGAATAAAGTAGCAGGAAAATTCAAGTAGGAAAGAATGAAAGCATTGATGTTTATTGATTCTAGCTTGATCATATAGGGGAGAATGAAGATGAAGTACAGGAACAGCTAAAGGAGTGGAATGAAGAAACGAAAGAGTGTGGAGTGAAATTTAGTATGGCAAAGTGTGAAGTAATAGTAGGAAGAGGACAAGGCCTAGTAGATCTATAAAGTTGGATGGGGAGAGTGGAGAAAAGTACAGAACATAAAATATCTTGGAAACATGATTGAGGTGGAATTAGAGAGGATCTTATTATATGAAGACAGCAGGGAGAGTTGTTCTACAGGCGTGTAAGAGACATGCTAGGTAGAAGAGAAGTGCCCATAAAATGTATTGAAATGTTGTACAGGCTGTACTTTGTACTCATTGTCACATATGCAGCAGAAACATGGACCTTGAATGTAAGAGAGACTAGGAAAATGGAGGCCATGGGAATGAAGTTTGTAGAGAGCATGTTAGCTGTCACGAGGAGGAAAAACAGGATAAGTAACAAGAGTAGCAGTAGAGGGAGTATGACTGAAATGATATGGGCATGTAATAAGGATGGAGAGTAAGAGGATGACAAAGAAAATTATGGAAATGAAGTATGAAGGAAAAAGACACCAAGGGTGGCCAAGAAAAAGATGGGAGCAGCAGCTAACAGAAAGTGTGCAAGTGAGGAGACGAATGTAGGCAACTAAAGGAGGAAGAATGGTAGAAAGATAGAGGAATATTGAGGCATTTTACTAAACAGACCTGGCCACAGGCTGGAAACAGTTGATGATGATTAATATTTTTAATCCAGTTCATATCCATTATTAGATTAAATTGTATAAGTTGTGTGTGTGTGTATATACATTTGAATTATAGAATAACAATAAATTTGAGGCCATAACAAAAATATTATACAAACAATGAACAGATTATTAATATTACCAAATTCGAACGTTATAATGTCAAGTGAAGTAAGTTGAGTGGATCTGTTAAAGTAAAATATAAATATGGACCACGACTCATCTTAAAGTAACTCTTAATAAGCAAAACATTTTTTTTCAAGATTAAAGTTTGACATTTAGATTAAATTTAAATTCCATCAAATTCGAATCTTCCGTCTATTTGAAATTTTGAATTCAATTGCATCTTTAAAATATCAAGATTCAAAAGTTTGAATTGTTTATAGATCTTAAGGTGGGGTGCTAGTGATCGTTAGTTTAGGGAAGTATTTTTGTAGTTTTTATAGCAGAAACATTTTTTGTCTAAATTAAATCAAATATTTCTTCTATAGAAACATAGAGTTTAGTTTTCTGCGCATGATAATCTCAACAGTTCTTGAATATCTGTCAAAGGTGTCCTGGAATTTAATGACAACTTTTTCTCTTCATTTAAAAAGTTTGTCACCAAATGCCGCTATGCTCATGCCAGATATTCAACAACTGTTGAGATTAGCATGTGCAGAAAACTAAACTCTATGTTTCTATAGAAGAAATATTTGATTTATTTTGGACAAAAAATGTTTATGCTATAAAAACTACAAAATTAATGCACTAAACTCGCGCTCAATAGCACCCCACCTTAAATATGGATTTGGTCTTGAAATTTAAAATCTTTGCACATGCTTAGTTTGAAACATATAAAAGTGTTAACATAATATGGTGTGAGTAGCGCAATTTCTTGTGTGGCAACTTTTAATTTTGTGTGGCAGCTCTTTTTATGCATGTGAAATATAAACCTGTGTGATTCACCGTTTTGACTTTATATGCTCTTTGCTTTCTGCTATTTTATATTTTAAAAGAATATTATTTAAATTAATGTAAAATTTAACAAAAGGAGCCCATTGTCTAGACGTGATTAAAAATTATAAATAAAAATAACAATGAATAACTTGTATGTATTTACTAGGAAATATGTTACCAAATAATTGTCTTTGAGGACAACCTATTTTCACCTGTTGAGTTACATATTGATATAAGGAAGAATATACAGGAAAGAGGGACTTGCTTGTTATACAGAAAATGAGTGAGAATTGAGAAATAGTGTCATTTGTTCTTCCTCCACAGTCCACCCTAGTAAACATTCATTCCCAACATGAGGGAAAATGATTAAAAAAAAGGTTGTTTCTTTTGATACCGATCCTATACCAGAGTGTTAGTACTAATATCGATTAATATACCGGGAAAATATATTGAGTAAAAAAATACTAGTATCAAAAGGAAGATATTGATATTAGTAAAGTATCGATACTTTTTCACATCCCTACACTAACAGTGGGCGTGAGGACAAAAGTATCAGTGTTGTCTTGTCTGGTTTGCCTTTAACTAGAAGACAGGAGGTTTGAATCCCATCACAGTGTACTAAGGGTAGTCATGCCCAAATGATTGCCACTCTCCAACCACACAAATACAAGAACATTTTCTTTTTTAATTCTTCCTTACTCATACATCCTCTATATATTTGTGTAGATATGCAAATAGTCCATTCTGGCAGTAAAACGCGATGTACGTAAATATTATGTACATAGTTATTAAAAAAAGCTTTTAATCTGTTTTAACTAGTCGATAAATCAGTTTTTGATATAAAATTCAATTTGGATGGCTCAATAGACATTCAATGCTCTAGTTTATATTAAAATTTACAAGTTTATGAAGTATTAAGACTTCATATTTTATTGTTTCATAATTATTACTTTTACTTTGGCTTGCATGCAGCCAAGTTAGACAAGGGTTGTTATGTCTGTGTTTGCGATCTGGTACAGGAACTGGCAGTAATGCATGCTACGTGGAGAAAGTAGAAAACGTGGAGCTGTTTGAAGGGGACAAGTCCAAGCCCTACATGGTGATCAACACAGAGTGGGGGGCGTTCGGAGACAATGGTGCCCTGGAGATTGTGAGGACGCAGTATGACCGCGAAATTGACTCACACTCAATCAACGCCGGAAAGCAGCTGTGAGTACTTCATCCATTGCTCCTAGTTCTTGATCAGCAGAGATTTAAACCATAAGAAACTGCATCAGAGGGTATACAAACTAAATGTCAGATCTGTCTAGTTTGGTTTGCAGATGATGAGTATGTAGTAATAAAAATATGGGTACATTTTCTTTATATTTGACTTTTCTCATTGTATCCTAATAGTGTAGTTAAATGCGGTCAGCTTGGACAGAAAGTAAGCAGGGCTGCCACATACCCGGAAAACCAGGAGAGCCGGGGAAAAGCAAGGAATTTTTTGTGTCGAGAAAACAAAGAGGGTTTTGCAAAAAAAAAAATTAGAATATTTGTTAATTTGAGACAATTGTGTAAGCAAATAATGCCAGTAAATCTTTGTATGGGAGGAAAGGCAAAATTAAGAACCAAACACGTCGATTTGAACACATATTTTATCTCTCCTACATGAAACATTAGGTTTCATAAGAACTGCACATATTTCACAACCAAGTTCAAATCATCCTGTTTTATTCATCAATTACATACCTTGTGTTAAAAATTAAGTTTCTTTCATCTATATTTCATTTTAAGTTATATGGAAATTACGCTAAGAAGCAGGGACTTTTGTAGTAAGAAAATATTGGCTACCCTTTGATCTGAAATGAAAGTGACTGACTCCCAGCCTTACCTATGTATAAAGGGTGCCGACTTCATTTTTTCAACGGTTCCTTTTCCAGACCAGCTCTCTTTCAGAAGTTTTAGTTGCCCAATGCTAAGGAATTTCCTTAAGGTGGGAGGGGACGCGAGTGTTTTTGCCATTTTTATGGCAAAAAATGTATTGTCCAAAATAAATAAAATATTGCTCCAGTACAAACATAAAATTTAATTTTCTTCCCATAGTGACCTCAAATTTCTTGAATATCTGTCAAGGGTGTTCTGAATTTAATGAAAACTTTTTATCTTCATTTAAAATTTTGCTAGATAATGCCACAATGCTCATGACAGATATTCAAGAACTGTTGATATCAACATGTGAAGAAAATGAAACTATATCTTTGTACTGGAGACTATTTTATTTGTTTTGCCATAAAAACTGAAAAATAAAACTGGTCTTTTCTCGCATCCCCTTCCATTCTAAATATTTGCTTTCTTGCCTAGTTTTCTTGAATTTGTGAAAGCTTTCATTGGTCATTAAGACATATAAAACTAACATATAACTTGTCATTATGGATATACTAATAAGTAATGGTGCCATTTAGTCTTCTTTGCAGTAAGAAATAACAAAAAGTTTTGCCAAGGTATTTCAATTATTTTTCTGGTTGCTGTCTCGTTTTGGACACATGAAAAGAGCTTGTGCATTTATTCCCACTTGATCAAGAACACCATAGAAATATCTCAGTGGCCAACTTCCATTATTTACTTTAACATGGTGGCAATTATATCTCTCGAACTATATTTTACCGGTTTTGAGCTTGGTTGGTAATATTTTAAATTTACAATAACAAACTCTCCATGATGGCTATTTATATTTTATTTCATACTGCACCATTGATCATCAACACATATAGCAATATAATATGTATATATTTAAAAATTAGTACATATTTTATGTAACACATCAGGCATATGTTTTATAGCTTACAATGTGACAGTTTGCCATGACATTACTCAAGCTAGCTAGTAAGTGTTTCCAAATTTATTGGTCAAATGTGCTTCTGGTACAGGTAAGTTAATTTTAAAACTGAGGCAGCTAAAAAAAAGTTATAGTCAAATGATTTTACAGATCTTATAAAATATATTTTATCTAAGTTTTAGATGTGATCTTAATCTATTCACCTTTATGTAAAATAACATTTAGTTTTTTTTTCATAGTAATTTAATGTTTACTTACAATGAATGTTACACAGGTTAAGCCAAATCTTGCCCAGGGCAGGCTAGATCTGTCCAGATGTAGCCAAATATGGGCTAGATCAGCGAGCTGGATAATAAAACAGATCTGGCCAGTCGACTATTTCACAATGTATTAGTCTAATAACTTAATATTTTACTCTATTATGAGATTTTGTTTTACAATTATATTAGTTATTAATAATATATATAAGTAAATTAGCTAATATTATTAGTAATTTTAACAAATATATTAGCTTTCTGTTTCACTGAAATATTAGATTAATGAAAAGCTGTCAATAATATTAGTAATTTCTTATTAATGTCTTGTGATTAATAAAACAACAATTTTCCGTGTATTTAAAACTATTTTGCAGGGTTTTTAATTTATAACATTTCTCTGAAGATGGGGCAATACCTCCACCACAAAAAAAAAGGAAATTAATATTTAATAGGATGAAATGGTAATTTATGTGAGGGTTGAAATCTTTAATATCATGTGCAAAATTAGAAGGCTACTTTTAGATTGGACCCCTTCAGGATCACCCATAATTAATAGTGCAGCAGATAACCTGTACTCGACGCCGAGACGGGGAATCGAGTTCGAATCTCGTCGTATGAGTGTTTTTCTAATAGTTTCACTTTCCCTCCACGCAAATGCGGGTCACTTCCTCTATATTCAACTTCCCAATCTACCATTAGCGTATTAGTAGTACTAACGTAAACAACGGTGAAACGCGGTGCTAATAAATAAATAAATAAAATAATAACATATAACCTGAAAGGTATAAGAGAGTGCTAAAAAAAAAAAATTATCTAAACATGGTGTGACAAATGGTTCAAACTGTATTACCTACTACATAAGTATACGTGTTATGTGTGAGGTGACGTGCGATTGTGGTTTTTTATAAGGTGTGTCATTGTGTTTATAATTTATGTGAAAAATACAAATATACCATAATACACACTGTACATTACTGTATAACTTAAATCCTGTCTATAGGAAGTTTGAAAAATTTAAATTAATACATTCTAACTTTTTTACTAATTTGTCTGTTCAGGTGTTTGGCATCTATACTAACCAAGTAAGATGTAATTTGAGCTTAGCACATTGCACGCCGCTATGAAATTACATGGTGAACTGTCGGATACCGGACAAATTTATGATATTTTGAATTTTTGTTATGAGAATACTTTTTGACATTTAATACTTTTTGTGTGTGTTTTTATAGAGTAATTTATGATCTTTCAGATTTTGAATGGACTTAGTTTTGTTTTATAGATGCAAAATAAAAATAAAAATTTGTGTGGTAGTTTGTGTACATAAAACTTTTTTTTTTCATATTTAATAGTAAAAAAAAATTTAAAATAAAAGATCTGTACAAATTTTGTTACAAAAGCTATAAATAATAATCATGGTAGGAAAGCGTTTATGAAGTATTTAGAAAAATAAGATTATTTAGTTATACTCTGGGAAGTGCTGAGGCCTAGTATTTTTTTTATGAACTAAACCATTCTTAAGAAACATTTACAGAACACTATACCCGAGCGTATCTAGGGCCATTACGTATGTAACCTATCTAAAAGAGGACCCAAGTGTAGCTCGGGCCTGGTAACAATAGATACTTATGCTAGCCTGAGCGTAGCGTTCAATGTGTTAATTCTTGAGAATTTCATGTGATAGCTCAGTATTCAAAGTTGAATTGATGATTAAAAACTAATAAATGTTTTAATTGTTTGTTTTTTTAGCCATGAGAAGATGATCTCGGGAATGTACATGGGCGAGTTGGTTAGGCTGGTCCTTGTCAAGTTCACCAAGAGTAACCTCTTGTTTGGGGGCAAGGGCTCAGACATGCTATTTGAGCGGGGAACTTTTTTCACCAAATTTGTCTCCGAGATTGAGAGGTTAGTTTAATTGTCATTGTGAATCAAACCCAGATTAAAATGACATCACATTATATGAGATAGTATTTTTATTTGTTCAGGCTGTGTCTATATTGACACTAAATGGGGGTTGGTATATGAGAGGTTGTATTGAGAGTAAATGTTCCCAAATTTGTGTGGAAAGAGAGTGGGGAAATCATTTAGTAAAATCTATTTTAGTCACCTTGCTGGTATTTGACCCCTGAGCCTCACTTTGCTGAAAACCAGACTCAATTAGACTGATATTTTATGCCTGTGTCCCCATTGGTGTGTGTATTTTCCAGTTTATTTAAGAACATAAGTGTAGGAATTGTTCTTAAGTAACATTGATACAAAATTTGGCATTTTTTTATACACTTTATAACACACGCAATTCTATAAGTACCTCACAATCCTTGTTTTCCATTTCCTCCTAGCTTGCAGTTCTAAGAAATTGCTATTTTACAAGTATTGGACAGATATTGGTGCTGTGGAGATGAATCAAGGTACAAATGAGCTCATTCTGAACTAGAGTAATATTCATCTTACACAGTTTGATGGTCAAATGATTTAAGGCATCACTCTTGAAATAGACTCTACTGTTAATGACAGGGAGATCAGGGTTTGAATCCTAGAGGATTTTTTTTTTCCTAAATGGTTTTCCACTCTCCTTCTGCAGGTACACTTCCTCTGGATTTCCTCATTCTTAATATATTAGCTTAGTTTATGTGTGTTAAATCCAAAAAACACGATGACAAAAAGACATGACTAAAGGTACAAGAACAATTAAAACTAGCAAACAAAACAGGTTTTTTAAAATACAAAGAGGAACACAGTTTACACTTTAGATCGCTGCACTAAACAAAGAGGAACATACACATGTACTTCCTCTTCCTTCTTCTCCCATTCCATCAAGTCATTAGTGAACATCATAGCTTTCATTTTTTCCTACTTGAGTTTTCCTGCCACTTTGTTCATGATCATTTCCATTTCCATTTCCATTTCCATTACAAATAGTAATGGTGAAAGGCACTCCCTACTTCACTACATTTTTTATTTGGAGCCACTCTATCCTTCTACTGTCCGTTTTAACACAACTCCTGTTATCCTCGTACATATTTTTACTCTCATTACAACTCCTCTTTCCACTTCGGCCTCCTCCATAGTTTTTCAAACTTTATTTCTTTCCACGCTATCATACACCTTCTTCACATCCATAAATACCATTACCAAACTTTTCACATATTCTTTCCTTCTTTCCATCAACTGTCATATGGCAAAGATTAAATCTATTCTAGACCTCTTTCCTTTAAATCCGTGCTGTTTCTTCTCCACCTTCCTTTTAATTTGATTTCTTATTCTTTTTCCAGTATATTCTCATATATTTTTGTACAGTGGCACATCATCACTATCCCTCTATAATTTGTACACCTATTCCTGTCTCCTTCCTTGAAAATAACTATTATAACACCCCTTTTCAAGCCTTCCGGTACCTTGTTTTCCTTCCAAATCACTCTCGACACCCTTTATAAATCATTGTATACCTACTCCTTCTGCAGCACTTATCATTTCCGCAGTCAATTTGTCCACACCTGATGCTTTTCCTTAATGCATCCACTACCACTTTCCATGTGAGACCTGTTTCCTCCTTTTCTGACATTTCTTCCTGCTCCTCTATTTCACTCTCATCCCTTTCCTCTTCCAGGCTTAACATCTACTCAAAATATCTCATCCATAGTTCCTTTTCTTCCTCTCTGTTCTTCAACATTCTTCCTTCGACACCCATGATTCTAATTTCTTGTCTCTTCTCTCTCTCTCCTGTTTCTTACTTGGCTACATAATACCTTCTTACTTCCTTCCAAGTCCCATTCCAGCATTTCTGTCCATTTTTGCACCTATTCCTTCCTAGCTTCCCGTACGACTCGTTTAGTTTTCTTATTCTCCCTGTTTCTTCATTCTCCTTCTGAATTCTTTATTATTCACCTCCACGCCCTTTTGTTCCAGCAGGGTGTCTCCTTCCTCTTATTACTTGTCCTCCTACATACCTTCTCTGCAGCTCCCACCAAATTGTTCTTAAACCTTTCCCATTCAGCCTCTATGCTTCGCATCTCATCTTTGAGCACTAAGCTTCTTGCCTCTAAGTACAGCCCTCTTTCCTCTTAATGTTTTAGCCTCCACACCCTTATTCTTATTTCTTGTCTTACTACTTTTCTCTTACATTCTCATCCTTTTATGTCTGCCACCAACAACCTGTGGTCACAATCTAAGGACACACTTGGTATTACCTTGATGTTTATAGTCTGCCTTTTCATTTCTTCATCCATGAGAAAGTTGTCTAGCTCTTTCCTTCTTATACCTGCTGTTAGCCACTTTCATTTTATTTCTTGCACATAACTCCAACAGCCTTCTACCCTCCTCGTTTCTCTTTCCCCATCCTTCTTTCCCTAATACCTCCTCAAACCCCCCTATTATGTGGAAAATGTTCCTCTTTCTATTATAAAAGCCTTATAAGTATTTCACATGAATTTAAAACCACCATTAATTATTACAACATTCTTGGAAATATACGAAAATCAAGAATTACATTCTGTGAAAATTTTAAATGTTTTCTAGTGACAAGAGAGGAACGTTCACAGGCTGTCGCCAGGTTTTAGATGAACTGGGATTGAGTCATGCCACTGACCAGGACTGTGTAAATGTTCGCTACGTTTGCGAGTGCGTGTCCCGGCGTGCTGCTCACCTCGTATCAGCGGGCGTCGCTACGCTCATCAACAAGATGGGGCAGCTGAGCGTGACAGTGGGTGTAGACGGTTCTGTGTACCGGTTCCACCCTTACTTTCATGACCTTATGGTAGAGAAGATCTCTGAACTAGTCACACCTGGCATCAAGGTCAGTTAACAGTGTTTCAATGTAAATTAAATAAGAAAATGTTACCCGCCTCGGTGGCGTAGTTGGCTAACGCGCTAGTCGTGTTGAGCTCGACCGCCGAGGACGGGGAGATCGAGGTTCGAATCTCGGTCGGGTGAACTGGGGGTGGTTTTTCCTAAATGGTTTTCCACTCTCCCTCCACGCAAATGCGGGTTCACTTCCTCTAAATTCAACCCTCCCAATTCCTAATCCATTAGCGTAATTAGTACTTAAGCGTATAACACCGAACGGGTAGTAAGACGCGGTGCTAAAAAAAAAAAAAAAAAAAAAAAAGAAAATGTTAGATAATTTTTTCTTACAAAACCAGTAACCACTACCAATCATAACACGTTTATAAACAATCTCAAATTTAAAGTAGCCATAATGAAGATTCATTTTAATGTATTTAATGTGACTGGTATGAACCTGGAAGCAGTTTACAGAATTAAACTCACATTGCTCTTGAATATTGTTGTTGAAGGGGTCAACATAGTTGTGAACTATGCTGAATTTTCTGTAAAATGTTAAAAAATATCACTATTTCTATGGTTTTATTGCCCCCTTAAAATTTAAATACAATTTTTACGAACACTGAATAGCATTAATATTTGAAAGCTTGGATTAATGCCATAGTACTTAGGCCTACTGATGGTGAAATTAAAAATAAATTGTGTAATTTTGTAAAACTTGGCAGGTTCTATTCACAATGTTGGTATGGTATGTTTTTCATTATGAAGACATTTAACTTTAAAATTAATTTATTTTAATTTGTATTTAGCCCTTAATGTGTATGTTATGTCCATAACATGGTAAGGACGGCTGGAATAAGAACACTTACTTTGTTTAATGTTACTGCTTGAGTGAGCATGGTTTGTCGGGAACACCGGCTATCGATAAGATTCTCAATAGTGTTTTTTTTCTAAGGATTGGCAGCTATGGGCCAGGGTTTGAATATCAGCTGGGTGTGTTAGTACATTTTCTGTCACTTTATTTAGCTCTTAAATTAGGTTATTAAACATACAAATATATCACAAACCCTCCTGACAACTCTTGTTTTGTCCACAGTTTGATCTGATGCTGTCAGAAGATGGTAGTGGGCGTGGAGCGGCGCTGGTAGCCGCTGTAGCATGTAGAGACCGATGAATCACAACCAGAACACTTGCCTAGAATTGTTGATTTGTACATAACTACTAGACTATTTTTTTGGGTTCCTAGAGAGAGAAAGAGATTCATCTCGCAAGACAGAACTTGTTGACTTGCTGTTAAAAGAATGCATGAATGTGAAATGAAGACTCAAAGAATGTACTTAACGACCTATTGTGTGTTTTGTGTACATTATGAGCTATAGCCACACACGACGACAACCAGTGGAACTGAGACCGACTTAGCAACTTAAAACATATTTGGCAACAATATTTTGAGTTTGTCATTTATTGGTGTCAAAACTGGAATGCAAAATTGGAAAGTTCTAAATGTTCAAATATTAAATGTATTATTTTTAAATTATCAACAAAACGATCTCCATATGAACTCTTTAAGATATAAATTCTGTCATCTCATTAAACATTAGCCATGCGACTTTTTTAACTGTACTTATAATAATTTTATACCAGAGTCATTTTCAAGCAATTGTTTTAAAATTATATTAGCCTACTTGTTTTAGAAACTTACTTTAGACTTTCTTTTTAAACAAATACATATCTTTAATTCATATTGTTTCGTTAACATTTTAGTGATAATATGTTTGAAACTATGAGGCATTTATTCAGCCTAATTTTATTTTACAAAATATTTATCTCTAAAATTAAATACATTTATTTTGTGTAGCAGTAACTTGGCTTTCAACTTAAGCAATATCTAACAGTAAATTTACAATGTGAATTAAATTCACTAAGTAGTATATTAACCCAAGAATGTGTTTGAATATCCAATAAATATACTAGTAAATCAGTAATATTGAACAAAGTATAACTAAAGATTATTTACAATAAATAGTCACATTTTTACCATAGCAGAAACAATATTTAAAAAATGTGTGCACACATTTTTATATGAGAATTATTATTATTTAAATATTTATTTTTTATTATAAACAATTTATTTGGACACATTCTTTGGTATGCTGATAAAAATATATCACTTGGCAGGCCTTTATCGTTGTCGAGAAGTTGAGCCTCTTACGCTGACAAATGAGCACTAAAAAGGTGTTAGAATCTCGTAAGAGGCAAATTTTAGCCTTTGTCTGCTGTGAAAGCAGATGAGGAAAAGAATTATTCAAAATCATATTTAAGTGCGGTCTCAATTGTGTTAAGAGAGACTAAAACAAAATAAACCATTTCAAATGGAGAAAAGTTGAATCCACCGAATCCGTTTCTAAAAACCAAATCACAATTAAGAATATTAGAAACCATGATAAGTACAAGTGTTTAACTTTTCCATATTGGTATGATTTTATTTAATCAATTCTGATTTTGTTTACATAAAGTGTTAAATTAACTTTCCAAGTGTTGGTTATTACGTTTTTCTTATAATTTTGTTGATCTAAACTACCAGTACTAGTAAGCTCTAGGAATATAATTCAGGTTAAAAATGTGAAAAAATAGATTTTTTGTTTTTTTAAATCTGTGATTATGATTTTTTTTCTAATATCCTTAAGATTTTGAAGATTTGAGAGCCCATTCTTAATCCCAAACCAACACTTATTGTCTTATATGAATGGTAACCACACCAGTAATAACACCAGAAACTGCCAACCACAGTTCATTGTGTTTGGGCCTATATTATAAAGTATCAGAACTCGGTTATCATTGTCTTGTTCTTCTTTTAGAATTTATTCTGTTCAAAAAGGAAAATATTAGTATTGTATACTGATTGTTTAAAACAAATAGTGAATGTACATTATTATTGCTTAAAAATCAATCAAAAGGCAGATCTAAAGGTTATGTACAGTATGTTAAACTTTATATAATTTTAAATTGATTTTATAAAAATATAAATATTTACTTTGAAGATACTAATAAAAAACCTGTACATATTCTACACCTCTTAAAAAATATGTAAATAGGCCTACTTTAAAGATAAACTTTACTAGTAAACACAAAATCTGTAATGATAATTTTGCTCGATTATACACCAACATTTAATTAGTATAACTTAAAAATAGTTTTTTTTAGAATTGATTTTTGTGTAATTTTAGAAATGTTTGTATATAAAAATTGTAATTTATGTTATTAAATCTTCATTGGCTTAATTCAATAAGCTTTATTAGAAATAGTGGTATTATTTTGAATTTGTGTTTCCCTAACCTAAAAAGTGAAATAAAAGGTACCATACAACACAATAGTATATAATCTTTCCCATTGCACATTATAATATTGGTAAAATAATATTCAAAAATTGATAGTTAACTAGCCTTAAATAAATGTTTCACTGAAAGACAAGTATCATATTATAGTGTTATTTAATAACACTATAACCCGCCTCGGTGGCGTAGTTGGCTAACGCGCTAGTCGTGTTAAGCCCGACTGCCGAGGACGGGGAGATCGAGGTTCGATTCTCGGTCGGGTGAACTGGGGGTGGTTTTTCCTAAATGGTTTTCCACTCTCCCTCCACGCAAATGCGGGTTCACTTCCTCTATTCAACCTTCCCAATTCCTAATCCATTAGCGTAATTAGTACTTAAGCGTATAACCCGAACGGGTAGTAAGACGCGGTGCTAAATAATAATAATAATAATAACACTATACTTGTCTTCCAGAGAAACATTTATTTAAGGCTAGTTAAATTTTATCGCATGCAAAACACACTCCAGATACCTACTAGTTATAATTTTGAACAAAATTGTTTGAGCCATTTTTGAACCATTTTAAATTTTCAAAAATAAGTAAAATACCTACCGGCAACTGGGGTTACTTTGGCCCAATTTTTCAATTTGTAGGGAAGAAAATTCCTGTAACTTTTGCAATATCAATTCTACCAAAACAAGTTTTGCCAGTAATACTCTTTAGGGTTATTAGCGTTTTATATTGCAATTACATATTAACCAAAGTGCCATAACTGCCCTTAATAAATATATTTTTTTAATTGGATAAATGTTGCCCTAGCTTGGGGTATCATTAGCCCACCTATAGTTTTATTAGGCTAAGATATGTGTTTTTAATAATGGGCCAATGTTACACCAAAGTGAACATTTCCTAAACCCTTTCACACAGTAAAATTAGTTTAGATTGCTCTTTGTGATCATAACTAAATAATAATAACAACAATATGTGAATGAAAATTTAAAAACGTATATTTTTTATTACACTCATGTTCAAGTACACAAACAATAAAATCACAATTTAAACAAAACTGTCAAACTCAGAAACATAAAAATATCCTCTTATGATAAATTTAGGTTCATTGATTTTAAATTTTATGTCTTCCCATTCATAGTACAAGACCTCTCTTATCAGGCCATCTCCAATATTTCTTGTTTTTCTCCATGCATTTCACTGAGGGGCCTTGCTAATTATTTTTGGGAAGTGAAATAATTTTTCCTGGATAAAGGTCACCACTATAATGAACAGCAACACAGTCACTTTCTTTCAAGTCTAGTTTCCAACCCATTTTATCACTCTCATGGGCAGTGTAGGTTGATGGTTTAGGGCTTTGAACTATTTTATGGTCGTTTTCATTTGAAAAATCATTAAATGGAGATAAATCATCTTCCGTACTGTCATAATGGACACTGAAGTCATTTAAAACCTCTGAACCATCAGACTCAACATGCATTTTCTTTGGTCGTCCACGTTTTTTTTGGGGGCTGCTCAGTATCAGTAGTGGGTGAATTTCCCTAGGTCACCACTTTCTTCAAGTCAACTGGACAGATGCTCTTACCAGGTTCCACATGTTAAGTTTCCTGCGCCTTCTATTAACAGTCGGATTACAAGTCTCAGATCGGTTAGTAATCAAAACCTGAATGAATGCATCACCTACATTGTCAGGATCCACCCTATTTTCTCTAGGTAGCCTTTCCAATAATTCATTCTTATTAAGGGGTAAATCCCACATTTCTTGAATCCTGAGACTAAATTTTGACCTTTATTATTCAAAGACTCAGTGAAAAGTAAATTTAGTAATTAGGAAAATGTGTCCTTTGACCACATCTTTCTCCTTCTGGAGTTCTCCATTCTCCAAGAATATTTATCCAGGCAACCTTTGTTGGATGGAAGTCGGCCACATCCAAAGGCTGGGTCAGAGGAGTCGAACGAGGAGGGAGGCAAACAAAACAAATATGATTTTCTTGGCATGCTTTGATAACACTAGGATTGATGTGGGAGGACAAAGTAAACGCGAAGAGTGAATGATTTTGATTGTGTGAGTGTGATTTTTTAGTGGATTTAAAAAATATAATAAATTATTTAGCCTAGCTGTTGGGTTTAGGATTAAACTTACTCCCTTACTTCCCCTTGCCCAATCATCCACACCTGACTACAGTGTCAGTCTACCATCACTCGTCATCAAAATATCTTTCCCTTTCCTCTTTGTTTTAAATACACACAGAACATCAATTTGTCTTACAATTATTTCCTCTAACAGCTAATTCTCTTTACTACACACTCCTCTTACATTCCACATTCTAATAGTCCATGTTCTCGCCAGCTGGTCAGCTAGGTCCCTTAAGTTTTAAGTTTTGGAAAAACAATTCCCGAAATTTTTGAGATTATATTATATCCTGTTGTGATATGAATAAATATCCATCTATCTATCTTGTGTATGTGCAGCAAACTTGTCTCTGGTTCCATAGCTGCTAGTGAAGTACATTGATCTCATTGATCTCTATACTATAACTGGATGGACATCTGTGGCTGAAATTTTCGAGCTGTCGTCTGCATACCATTGGGTAAGAGAGAAAGAAACTTTCAGGTATCTCTTTCTCTCTTTTACCCATACAAGGCAATGTGGCATTTTGACATCGTTCATTAATTTGATTGAATATATGAGATACATCAATGTGAGAGTGGTTAAATTAAATAAATATGTTAGTTAAAGCTTTGAAGATCATATAAAAGTTCAAAACTGGTTAGTTTTTTATTTAAATAAGTTGATGTAGCCTAATATGTACGATGATTTTTGAAGAAAGCTTACTTTTAAGGCTTTATCTCGTACCAGAATCCTACCATATATTTGTGTTTAGTTAGGATAAAAGACCTTCCAGAAGGAAATTTCTACTTCTGTTCTAAATTGCCGTTCATCAAACCAAAATATTATATATATGATAGTATTCTGGTACGAAATAAAGCCTTACACATTGGGATTATTACTAAAATCAGGGTTTAGTAGATATTGTACTTTCTACAAGCCAATAACCTAAACTATCATTTGAACGTAAGACTTCTACACAAAGTGTGTCATTCAAACAAATGTAATACAGTTTTTAGCTAACTTGTTTCATTATAGTTATCGAAATGTCAACAAATATGGTTTCTGAAAGATATGAGCCAACTTAAATAAACAGGTATTATTACAATAATACTTTCCACAAGCCTATAACCTAAGTGATAGTTTGAATGCATGGCAACTATTCAAAGTTTGTCATTCAAACAAAGTAAACAATTTTTAAGATACCTTGTTCATTATATTTATTGAACTTTCAATAAAATATGGTTTCAATAAAATATGGTTTCTGAAACCAATATACAAGCTAATAACCAACTTTAAATATAAGTATTGTCGTGGCAGATCAATTGATCTCTATAATATAACTGGATGGACATACACATGCACATTCCAAGGACAAAAGCGTGACGCTCAAGTGTATCGTCTGTTACACTGAGGGGGGGGAAAGATTTAACGGTTTCTTTAAATGTTCTTATGCGAAAACATGTCTCTGATGAATAAAAGTGTTATTGTTTGAAAATAGTGAAGTATTATACCACACTTTCCTGAAGAAACATTTACATTAAAGGATATACAATCCAGTTTTACAGGTAATACTGTACCAAGGCCGTAGCCAGAGAGGGGTTTTAGGGGTTCAAACCCCCCGCGAAATTTTATGAACAAAATATATATGGCTTTATTTATGGTTCAAACAATATCAAAATTAAGATACAAATAGAAATTAGGGGCTGTGTTACCATAAAAAGCAATTCAGAGAGCTTCTAGAGGTGTTAAATATTTAAAAATTTTCCTAGCCTTCGGCATTTTGGGGGTTATTTTACCATAAAAAAACTTCACAGAGCTTCCAAAAGTGTTTAATATTTAGAAATTTTCCAAGCCTTCGGCAGTTAGTGAGTTATTTTACCACAAAAAAAACCACTTCAGAGAGCTTCTAGAACTGTTTATAATTTAGAATTTTTTTCTAGCTTCCAGCAATTGGGGGGTGTGCCCACCAAACCCCCCCTGAAATTATTGGCGGGATACGGCCTTGTACTGTACAAATACGAATAAAACCTTAGATATTTCAATTTTTATGTAGTTATCATCTATGTTGTTTACAGTCTGCCACGACAACACTTATATTTAAAGTTGGTTATTAGCCTGTATATTGGTTTCAGAAACCATATTATATTGAAAGTTCGGTAAATATAATGAACAAGGTATCTTAAAACTTGATTATATATGTTTGAATGACAAACTTTGAATAGTTGCCATGCATTCAAACTATCACTTAGGTTATAGGATTGTGGAAAGTATTATCATATCTTTCAGAAACCATATTATGTTGAAATTTCGATAACTATAATGAAACAAGTTAGATAAAAACTGTATTACATTTGTTTGAATGACACACTTTGTGTAGAAGTCTTACGTTCAAATGATAGTTTAGGTTATTGGCTTGTAGAAAGTACAATATCTACTAAACCCTGATTTTAGTAATAGCTCCAATCTGTAAGGCTTTATTTCGTACCAGAATACTATCATAATAATATTTTGGTAGGATGAACGGCAATTTAGAACAGAAGTAGAAATTTCCTTCTGGAAGGTCTTTTATCCTAACTAAACACAACTATAGGGTAGGATTATGGTACGAGATAAAGCCTTAAAAGTAAGCTTCCTTCAAAAATCATCGTACATATTAGGCTACATCAACTTATTTAAAGAAAAAACAATCCAGTTTTGAACTTTTATATGCTCTTCAAAGCTTTAACTAAAATATTTATTTAATTTAACCACTCTCACATTGATGTATCTCATATATTCAGTCAAATTAATGAACGATGTCAAAATGCCACATTGCCTTGTATGGGAGAAAGAGAGAAAGAGATACCCGAAAGTTTACTTCTCTCTTACCCAATGGTATGCAGACGACAGCTCGAAAATTTCAGCCACAGATGTCCATCCAGTTATAGTATAGAGTGTGTGAGTGCGAGTTTTTTTTGTTGTTTAGTTTTGTTTAGTACATACTAGAGATGGGCAGAACGGCTTAAAGTGATTCAGTTCATTGAAATGAGCCGTTCATTTTTATAGTTCAGTCGTTCGCTAAAGCCCGTATCACACGACACTAGCTCGTACTTGAAATCCAGTGTGCTAGCTAGCGCTAGCTAGCACGTCATCATCTAGCGTCGTGTGAATCAGAAAAAGTATACTGGTTCTGCCACTTGGTACTGGCTACCATACTAGTTTTGAGGATAGAACAGGCGCTATTCTCGTACTAGTTCTGACACTAGTCTGTGTAATTCGACCAATCAAAGCGCGCTGAGACTTTGTGAGTTTGTGTGGAGAAATAATAGAAATGGCGCCGACATGGTCATCGTATGTTATTTTGTTGTTGGCAGAAAATTATTCTAAATATCCTTGTTTATATAATACCAAATTTCCACAATATGACAATATATTAAATATATATTTAATTAAAAACATGTCATCTAAAAATGACAAACTGTGTTCCAGACCCAAATTTAATCTAAATAAACCTGATAGCATGCCAACTTGGGTGGTTGCTTTTTTAGAATATAAAGTGTGCGTAGGCCTAAAAAAAAGAACATGTGTTTGTTAAGGATACTGTACTTGGACCCCCATAGTCTTAGGTGTCTCTGACCACATCGTAAATAAATGAATACAAATTTGGGGAGATACTAATCGTTAGAATCACCCTGAATGTATCCTACCTAACCTCCGAATGTATCATTTTCAGTATCCCGCGATCATTATTTCGTCTTTCCAGCCAGTTCCGTGTCCATATTCTTTTCCTACGCTCCCTCTAATAATTTTCAATATCATTAATAATTAATTCAGCTGCTTCACCCAAAATTAATAGTTGATGTTCCATAAATATTTGCACTAGAACCTAGTACCAAACTAGCAGCGTGTGAATACTCTAGTCCCGTTTCTATTGTACTAGCTAGTATACAGATATCTAGGCGCTAGCTAGCACACTTGATTTCTAGTACAAGCAAGTGTCGTGTGATAGTAGCTTAATGAATACTTGTTTTGCAGCTCATCGTTGGCGACCAACCCATGGCTTTCAATCAGTCAGTTACCGATACCATTTGGAGAAACACATCTTGTAATTGAGCTATTCTCTTCGCATCAAAGGCCTGCTTTCAAGGAAAGGTTTTTAAAGTTTATTAAATTAATTATTGTATTATTTATGCTCATGAATAAAATCTAAAACTTATTAAATGTAGCACTTTATTTATTATGATTAATTACGTAGTTTATTAAGTAGTATAGTTGTATTTAAATGCACATCTGTTTTTAAAAAAATGCCACTAAGAAAAAGTAAACTTTGGGATCATTTTTCCGAAATTGAAGACAAAAAAGCCAAGTGTGGGTATTAGTCACAATTCGTCAGTTTAGCTTGTGGTTCTACCGGGAACTTAATGAGACATCTTAAAGCCAAACACCCTACTTTTAGAAGTGAGTTTCTTCAGAGGTCAGTACCATCAGTTGATGTCAAACTAGGCTTCTCAATCGGCACCCTGGGTCTAGCCCGTGGGCCGTAGGTTGCGGTGCGCTGCCTTAGAGCACGTGATAGTTTTAAAATATTTGAGTTTCTAAGAAAGCATTTAAATTTGCCTCTTGTAGCCTTTTTCCTAAACTCTAGAGACCCTCTCTACCTTCGAAGACAATGTTGCTTATTGTTTGGATTTATTGACAGTCGTGGTGGGGGGGGGGGGGGGGTTGCAGAGGAGGTAGATTTGCTGAACAAGGAGGGAAAAAACTTCTTTCGGCCGAAGAGTTTTCCAATTGTCTTGTGTCGTTCAATTCGAACTAGTTCATGTCGATAAGGTGAACTAGTTCGACTCGTTCACTTTGAGGAGCCGTCCAATTTAAACCAGTCGTTCGCGAACGACACATCTCTAGTACATACTGTAGAGTAGTGGTTGTGTGTGTGTATATATATATCGTGATGTCAATGTCCAAGTCACAGTCCTATAGCTCATTAACTTTGGCCGAAAGAGTAGTGATGATAAAAGAAGTGGACTTAACTGTTTTTTCTTTCAATTCCTTTTAAGAAACTTATTTAATTCGAATTTTTGGATGATTTTAATTTTTTCCTAATACCTTCAAGTTCAAACTATCCACATTCCACTGTATTTAAAAAGTATTCTTATTTGTACGATTCTACCTTTAAAACTTAACTGCATATCCTTTCATGTAAATGAGTCTTCAGCCAAGTGGGGTATAATACTTCACTATTTTCAAACCATAATACTTCTATTCACCATAATCACGTTTTTATACAAGAACATTGGAAGAAACCATTAAGTCTGTCCCCTCGATAGCAAGCAGACGACAAACTTTAGCGTCACGATTTGGTCCGTTGCAAGGGGGTGTGTTATGTCTATTCAGTATAATATAGAGATTACTGGATTTTCCATTTAATTGAAAATAATGAAGAAGGTTTACATTTAAATTCTGTTTTTGAAAATTAAAACTTTTAATAATATTAATTACAATAATAATTTGTTTTAATAGTACAGACAAAATTTAAATTTAGTTATTAAATTCAAGTTTCAGTAGATACGGTTTAACTAACGTTGTTTTTCAGTTAAAATCTTTATTAAAGTATTTTTATAAACATTATCTAGTAGTGAAAAGAGGTTAGGCTATTTTCTATGAAGAAAGGAAAATCTTAAATAAGACTTTATACACTTGATTCTTATTAAACCGATATATTTTTCTTAAGAATTTTGCAATTTACGCACTCACAATAAACTATTATTTATACGCTATGCGAGAATATAAACCCAGACTAAATTAACTTTTAGTATTGTACACTATTCACTGTATCGATTTTGAACGCCAGAATTAAAAATAATATATTTCAATTTCTTGTTTACTATGTGCTATACAACACTTGCTCTAAGTTGGTGCTATGTATGAATATACCCCCTGCCTTTTCATCTACCAGAATGTTAAAAAAAATTGCCAAACGTAAATTAAAATGAAAATTTTTTTGCACTGACTTTAGTGTCTACCTTTAATGAATTCTTATATATGATCAGTGGCCACAATGGCGACAACTGCAAATGGAAATGGTAATCTTGTTGATGAATTTGAGGAAGCTTTTCAGGTATGACTCACTACTATGCTTCCTGCATTAAATATAATTTTTATTTTACTTGGTGTTTACAAATTAGTTTTCTTAAAGCCTAATTTAGGTTATGTGCGCAACTTGGTAAACATACTAATAAAACATTTTACATATATTTGTTATAGATTTTGGTGACCTGGTGGTCTAGGGGTATGGTGTCAGACTTCTATGCTGAGGGTCCGGGGTTCAATCCTCGGTCCCGGCACAGATTTATCTGATTGCCAAACCCTTCTTTCACCAATGACGAGATGTGTATTAATCACAACTTGTGAATGTGAAGAATGCCAGGCCTCCACCGTGGTTCGGATTCCACGTTAAACTGTAGGTCCTCCATTTCATCTCACAATCACCCTACCATTACACATTAGCGTAAGTGCGTATAACCCGAATGGGTAGTAAGACGCGATACTAATAATAATAATAATAAAAATAATAATAATATGTTATAGATTTTTTATCATGTTGCAATAATCAGCACATTTATATTGTCTTTAATAATTTGGTTTATACAAGAGGTGAAAAGAAGGTGGAACACGCTAACTCACTGCCTTTCCTATCTGTTTCGGCGGTCGCATGTTTTAAGGAGCCTGAACTCTTGCAATTATTCTGGGGCCGTGTCTGAATAGTCCGTCTAAGGGCCCTTGGAAGCCATGTGCACTTTAAAGTTGCAAGGGCGTCGGCTTAAAGGCCTGAAGTGATTTTTGATGGTGTCCGAATTCTCTTAAAGTGTACAATTCCACCCCGTATTGTGCACTTTACTAAGGGGCACATACAACTTGCCCTTTATCTCACACTTTAGTTAAACTAGGTTTTAATATTGAATGAAAGTATTATATATTCTGTGAAAATGGAATAAAACATTCACATATTGTTAAATAAAACTAGTATGGCTTGTTCTTTGTTTAAGTACATAATGTTAAATGGTTAAATTTCTCTTTCTAGTGTGAAAATCTTTCTTAAAAGGAAATTTATTTAAGAGTTAAGTAAATTTATTAAGGCGATATATATTTATATATATTTAATAATTTCTCTACAGATGCATAAATGTTTAACATGCTCTTTGGTATCCCTGCGTATATCACGTTTATTTTGGGGCGTAGCTGTAATTTATATGTTTATTCAGCAGTCACTCATTCTGACAAAATGTTTCAAAACAAGATATCAACATTTAACTTAATTTATTTATTTTGGAATTCCTATAGGCCGATGTATTTAGCTGGCAATACTTTTAAATGCTTTAAAACAACTTGATATTAATGTAAGCTAGGCCTAGTTTAATTGTCGCTTCCCAAAAATTTTAAAGTTTATAAAACTGTGACAGGATTGACAATTTTTGACGCATGTTTTCCAAATACTTTTTTTTTAACAATAATACATAAAGAAGTTAAATAAAAAATATAGATTAACCTCATTTTACTTTTGTCTACTTATAAGAATATTATATTGCTCTCTTTTTATTATGATTAAAATAACATTAACTGCATATAATTGATTTTATTCTTTACAGGGACAATGGAACAAACCCTAAGGTTCATAGAATTAAGGAAGACAAATGATAAATATGAATTTGCACCTTAAAAAAATATGTCACCATTGATGCCATTGACAAAACACTATCAAAATTCAATATCGTTACCATAGAAACGCGTGTTTCAGAACTAGCCACCAGATGGTTCTAGCTGTACTTTGCTGTTCGAAAATTATCATGCACCCTATGTATTTAGGGGCACCAGAAACATGTTATATTAAAGCGTGCTAGTAAAGTGGCAGGGGACAGACTATTCAGACACGGCCTGGGTCTTTATACAAATAATTGTATAGACAATTTTTAAGCTTTCTTTTGAGAAACTGTAGGGCCTATTAAAAAACTTTGGGCTTTATTAATTACACAAGACACAGAAAAACGTCAGCCATTAAAATATTTTGATTGGTTAGTTAAATAATTAATATACTATCTCAATCAAAATACACACAAAAACTCTGCATGGATATAACTAGTCGAGTATCTACTCTCTAAATGTATTAATTTATCCAAAATTATATTATGTTTAAATTTGATCATTCTTGAGCTTTGTTAATTAATTTTTATTTTAAAAAGGGTATTAACCTAGTCCCTAAGTTTTATTCGTTCCATTCTTGGCCATTTCTTTCTTAAAATATCTAAAGTATTGATCAGCTATATATTATTCCATACGTTTAAACATGTAGAATCAAAATTAACAAAAAAAAACTTTTAAATTAAATAAGAAAATGTACCACTCACCTAGATTCTTTCGGCCGTTTTGGAACTATTTGGGCACAGGTACACCAAACATAATTTATACTGTCTTTATGAAGGATAAAAACTGTCTATTACGACCACAATTAACTTCATTTCGTAGTAAATTTAACGTCAAGCGATTTGACTCGATGTAGGTTATCACATTTATCCATAGCAACTAAATTATAGACAAAGTAAAACATAATATTGATGAAGTCATGGAAATAACTTGACAACTAGTTTATATAATTTATTATGACACTTATCCAACCCAGCTTTATTAAGACACTTATCCAACCCAGCTAACCTAACCTTTCATTATTAAGACACTTTCCAAACCAAGCTTAGCCCAACCTTTAATTATTAAGACACTTATCCAACCCAGCTTAACCTAACTTTTCATTATTAAGACACTTTCCCAACCCAGCTTAGCCTAACTTTTCATGCGTTAATAATAAAATCTATAATATTAGATCAAATAAACTATTCATTGTAATAATTAAATATCACAACTAGGTGGTTTGGATCCCACGTTAAATTGTAGGTCCTCCAAAGTTATATGTCACCATCAATATCTATATTTTGAAGGTGATTTGGGTAATGTGAGGTCGAGTTTTGTTCAAATATAGTATTTATTAAAAGTGTATTTTATCTGGGCTAATTATTATGCTTAGATGTCTTAGTATATTAGTGTCTTTTAAGCTAGCAATTTTGTTGTATTTGCATAGTTAGGTACCTGTTCTAATTGAGTTTATGTAAGAGGGTTAAATAAACCTGTGTGTTAAGAGTTTGATTAATGTTAAGTCAATATAAATCTACAATCTGTGTTGGGTAAAGAGAATAAAGGAATAATATCCCATTCGCAAGATTTAAATTTGCTACAAAAAAAAAAAAGCAAATGTTCAAGGTGTTGCTGTAAACTTTTGCAATCCCTTGTGAAATGCGGTAGGTAGCCTAAGTTGAGCAAATATTTGATATAGTATCAATCAAATGGTCTTAGTATACAAACGGCTGACTTTTTTTGAATCCATTATTAATTATAGCGGACTAAATATATATATTTTTTAATCTTTTTTTAAAAGAAAGTGTAAGTGTTCTTGACTCAACTAGTTTTGAGGATCCCTGCGCTATCGCCTTGACACTTAATGAAGATAAGAAAGAATATAAATAGGAAATTAATCTATTGCTGGGAAGATTTAGGTAGGTACTCAACATCAGATCATCAAATTTGTCAACAAAGTTGTCAATGTGATGGATTAATTAACAAGATACTTAATAATATATTTGTGGACGCTGTAGTAGGCCTAAAGTCGTTTAGCCTAAAACCATTTGGCCTAAATAAACAAAATAATCCTAATTTATATTATAATTTACTTAGTGAAAAAAGACGGAACGATTAGGACACAAAAGAAGAAAAAATAAGTCACTCACAGAATATGACTAATGGTAGGTTGAAACTATAACACACAAGAATATTGCAAAGCTAAGAGGAAATTTGTACAGCCACCCCCATAAGTCATCACAAATTAATATTAACGCCCAAATTACTATTTAAAATAATTATTAGGATACAAACCTAACTTTAAAACTGGCTTCAGTGTTTGAATAGTCTAAGGCATCACTCTTCTTTTAGATGGCCTGCTGATGACTTGGAGATTAGGGTTTGATCCTGGTCGGGTGTAAGGTTTTTCCTAGAAATGGGTTTCCAATCTCCCTCCATGGAAATGTGGGCGCACTTCCTCTAAATTCAACATTCTTAACCACTAATATGCTAGAGTTATTAGTACATAGACGTATAAACCAAACTGGTACCTTATGGTACACTATGCTAAAAAAAAGTTTAATATTATCAATCAAAGACTGTAAATAATTTAATTTCAATAGGAAATGATAATGGATTAACATTATAATGCAAATCAACAAAAAGATAGTTAATAACGTTTCTCTTGTGATTTTAGTTTTAATTTTATAACTATTCAAAATAATCAAACTTTATAAAACTGGCTATTATTCAATTACCGTTTTCTTAAGTATGTAAACATAATAAGATAGTAAACAATATTGTATCAAAAACATAAAAAAATTATTTTGATAAAAGAGTGATGTACCCAGATTATATAAAATATGCTATATTTATAAGTTGTAACTAAAAAATGTTGTCATATGGTCAATGATTAGATCCATCCTTAATAAAAACAAGGCTTGATAATATTAAACAATTATTTAGAAATTGTTTTTTAATATTATTTTATCCAAATCTTTCAACACTAAATTAACCATCTTGGTTCCATATTTTATGTTTTATTATTGCCTTAAATTACTAATTTTAAGTGATTAGTCCTATCAATTATTTAAAGTAACATTACAATATGAATTTGCATTTATGGTTTTTCATTTACTTTTTAAGATAGGACCTTAAGATGATGCATGTATAGCATCAAAAATAGTCGTCAACATTGCCATTGTTCATTATTGGCAGTGTAGCTTTCAAATTGAAAAACAAGGTGAAAGGGAACAAATTCCAGATAAGAAAGAATTAATTTACGTTAAATTTTTATTTCACTTTTTTCTTCATTTTTGACTAAGTCTTATTTATTTACAGTAGGTATGTCTACACTTAAATTTTCAACATTTGATTTCCAAAAATAATCTAATGTCGTTACTCCCCCATGTCAGGATGACTTAGCGGGATGGGTAACCAGCGACAAATAATTGTGGGGTTCATTTTGATATTGTTTATTGAAATATATTAATTTCTACACAAGTGTATAAATGTGATGTAGCATCTAGAACTAGTTGAAACAGTTTAAAAAAAGGTCCTCGGTCTATCAATGTCCCTACTCAGCAGTTGCTTGCCCTGACCTATCTTTGGTGCTATAACTCTAACTGGTCTTGGAACACATGGCCTCCTGGCGTTGCTCAATTGTTGTTTAACTCAGACTTTCAAGATGATTTGGGATGTCCTCCATACTGAACAGGGACTCAAGCTGTAGAATATTCTCCTTAAAAGTTGCTGTGCTACAAGTTTAGCCAATACTATGTGTTATGATAGTTGGCAAAACAATTTATGTTTTTACCCGCCTTGGTGGCGTAGTTGGCTAACGCGCCAGTCGTGTTGAGCTCGACCTCGAGGATGGGGAGATCAAGGTTCGAAACTCGGTCGGGTGAACTGGGGGTGGTTTTTCCTAAATGGTTTTCCACTCTCCCTCCACGCAAATGCGGGTTCACTTCCTCTAAATTCAACCCTCCCAATTCCTAATCCATTAGCGTAATTAGTACTTAAGTGTATAACCCGAACGGGTAGTAAGACGCGGTGCTAAATAAATAAAAAAAAAATTATGTTTTTGAAAACATGAGCTGGTACTCTGATGTAACTTCTGATTCAGAATAATTGATAGTATAAGTTCCCAAGCTTACGTCATCCTTGCATGCTCTAGGTTAGTTAAGGCTGCAAGCTATGTTTGACACTAACTTAATAAACAACTTTATATAATCCTTCACAAATAATTTTGAATCAATTTCTATACTCCATGTAAGTGTGTTTTTTTTTCTTTTAATTTTGTACTGCTTAAAATCACTTTTTCAAGTTTTATTTTTTTTTAACTTACAAAACTTTAATGACCCACTTTAGTGACTGCATGGCTTAAGACAGTGCTGTACAACCTTTCAACACCTGCTGGCCACAAGGCAATCCCCCCTTTCTGTTACTAATTTTCCCCTTTTCCTAATTTTTACCAGTAGGTATATATTATAGTGAGAAATAATGCTTGAAAAGCATACTTATCAGACATTTTAAAATTACATGTTAGCTATTATATTCCAAAATTGAAATTTTAATTTGCAAAGAAACACTTTTAAAAAACAAACACACAAATAAACTAAAAGTACATTCATTTGAAAGAACACACATGTTTAAAAAAAGGGAAAACACTAATAGCCCGCCAATAGTTTTTTACCATAAAAAGTACTTAAATTCTAATATTTTTCCTTCATTTTTTCACAATGTCTGAGGCCATTTCATCTGCTCTTCTGGATGCCATACAATTAAGACTAATTTTTTAAATACTTGTTTTTTCATTGGGAAAGCTATATTTGCCACTTCTTCTAGACATTATTTATCTAGCTCTCTATCTTTGTATGTCTTCATTTTTTTTACTAAAATTTTAGATACAACCAAACTTGTTTTGACTGCAATTTTCAAGTCGTCAGTCACGTTTTGGAAAATATTTTTTTGGCTTCACGTAGTACTCCATCTTTACACCCACAGTTTTTTTTTAAAAATTAATGATATTGATTTGCTGTTATATTCTATTAAAAAACTCTAATTCTATGCCTCTTGAACCACACGGCACTTGTCATTCACTTTACGCTTTTTTTACTACAGACATTATTGTAAAATGTTACAAAATAAATAAATCATGCCAAGCTAGACGAACCTAACCTAGATAGTGCAGCGACCGATTTATTTATTTTGTTATGTTATAATGTAAAATAATTGAATCCACAGCAAATCAATGCGTGATACAAATGCAAAACAAGAAAATTTAATGTTCTGGGTGGATTCCCGAACATAATTTTATATTATGTCGACTCTTAAAAACTCATCTCCTTATCTCTCTCGTGGGCCGCGGCTTGTGCATAGCTGGCCTAAGGCATCACTCTCACAATAGACTATATTGCTGATGATGAGAAGATTGGGGCTAGAATCCCTGTCAGGTTTTGGGTTTTTTTTCCCTAAAGGGTTTTATACTATACCTTCACACAGATGCGGGTTTATTTCCTTTAAATCCAACCTTCCTAGTCCTTAACTCATTAGCGTAATTAGTATATGAGTATAATACGAACAGGCATTTACAAATATTTAAATATTTTAATATTTTACATCATTGCACAATTTTTTTCTATTTATTCACCTAACCATTAATCCTACGATAATAATGTTTAATAAAAACCTATATCTGTCTTCACTTTCCAACAATCTTAACCTATATTGACAGATGTTATAAATATTTAGCACTTCATTAAACTATCTTATAAAGTGAAAATGGGTTTTCCTTAAAGAAATATATTATATATAATTGTAAGCTATCCAATATCAATTTCCTGTGTTTGTCTTTGATGTTATTCCTTATACGTGTTCCTCTAACTGTCCTATCATATTTTACCAATTTCCTTTTTCTCCCTTTTGTGTTTTTTGGTTTCCCCATTTAGGGAGTTGCTTTTCACATTTCATATTCCCTCCTGATGAGTTATGATAGAATGACACCCAGATTAGGGGAATGGGTGGTAACAATTGATTTTCTTTAAGAGGCAGCCATGTAAAGTGTGAACTGTGTTCTTCTTTCCATTGTAAAAGCCATATTGTGTTAGTTCCTTTTTATATTATGTTTCTATCCATATTTCCTGCACCTTCTTCCAAATATAACAAAATATAAATTATTTTGAATTTTTCACCTTTGTTTAATTATTGACCATATTACAATTTTTAATAAATTAATTATGGATTTCATTTAATCAACCTTGAACTTTACAGTCTTTTGAAAATACATTAACTAGTTAATCATAATTAATCCACAACTTTATCAACTATATTAACAAATTTGCTGATCTGATGTTGAGCAACCAGTTTATGCAATAACAGATTAATTTCCACTTTCCTTTTTTATCTTCAATAATTAAATATTTTCTTTCCTGAGCTAAAGAAATATACACTTGTCACACTTTTGATGGAAAACTGGGATAGTATCCATTATATAAAACAGTTGAGTGCTAAGAATCTTGGGTTTGCTACTACACCCTAAGATCTCCCTAATCATACCTTCACCATCATCTTTTGAAATATACAACCAAACATTGTAAGCATATTATAGCTAATGTTCACTTTCATACTATAGAATTAGCTTTCAATTTATTAAACAAGTATTTTTCAAAAATCAGTTAACACAGAGGCTTTATTAATATTGTTGTGAGGAACAAATGTTGTAGTTAAACATTTCTAGTGTTACATATGTCTTGGTGACCAGTCTATTATGTTACTTAACCTAATTTAAGAATATAGAATGAGGAAAATTCAGTTTATGAAAATGTGAAAGCATTTGTCATGAGAGAGGGTAAAACAACCAGAGCTTTCAGCAGTGATTTGAACCTAATACTGACCTCCTGGCCTGAGCTATGCACGTCAATATAGCTTAATGTAATACACAGACAACATATTTTGAGGTTAATATGTCACTCGGTTGTGTTGGTTGCAGTCATGCCTAAATGTTTTGACTAAAGAAGAAGCCTTGTCCACTATGGAGAAAGATGAGATCCGAGTCGAGGTCGACCACACCATCTTACGTTTTATTGATTTGGCAAGACAAATGGAAGCTTTCTTCCTCCAAAAGAGATTCTTGCTATCTGCACTCAAGCCTGAGTTAGTGGTAAAAGAGGTAGGCGACATTTCACAAGACAATATCTTTTTGTTTGATATAGAAAACTTACTTAAAGTGCTTTAAAAAATATGTCATGTGTTCATCACCAATTCATAAAAAACAATAAATTGTTACAAGCTATTTTAACTAGATAAAGTTGTCTGGGAGTTAAGTACCATCTTGTGCATGCCTATATTCTTTCAAATATTGTCAATACATTCTAATTGTAAAATTACCTGGCGAATAAAGTTAGTTGAGATTTATTATCCGACTCCTTGGCTTTCTTAGTAGTACACCTGCCAACTGTGTTAAGGCTCCTACGTTTGACTCTCAGGATGGTCGATTAATTTATCATTGCTGAATTTGAGGTTTCCACAGTGAGGAATTAATGGCAAGGGGACTGAGTTCTGGTTCTTATAGAGTTAAGCTATTTTTAAAGTTGTGTGTTGATGCAATCATTTGATTCAGAAAATGCACTGCAAATACCCTCTAATAGAACAAGCTTTATTCAGATATGTTAAAAATTGGCCTAAACTATGCCATTTATTTTAAGCCTGATTCTTAAACCTCAGATGTGATACATGTTTCGAAGATTGAAGATTCATGGAAGATTCTATATCTTTATTACTATGTATTTACTAAACAAATTCACTATCAAAAATATAACTTGTGGAAAGTATCGACTGTCAAGGGGTGGTGGGGATAAAAGTTAGTTTTTGTGGTGGAGTAAACTCCTTAGCTGTAATCATTCTTTGAAGTTTCGCCACCAAGACTGGTTACTTGTACCTCTAAAGTTCTCCGAGTAAGGTGAAATGACCTACCATTTTTGCCAGTGGAGGTATTTTCACATACCTTCCAGGGTTCTTTTACATGCCACATAAAACCGATGGCTTTACTTCCCCTCCGAAGGATGTTGAGCTACGATTTTTTCTCACTCAAGAAAAAGCCTTCAGCCTCTGTTGGGTTCGAACCCACAAACATCGGGTCCTGAGACGAGTACTTTACCCCAAGACCACCGAGGTTGACAGTGGTATAGGTAATTAAACAAATTTAATGTGTGTGTGTGTGTGTGTGTGTGTGTGTGTATGCACGTGTATTAAAGATGGGTCGAATCCACCTTTCTTCAAATCTGAAACTTCATTTTGCCATCAAATCCCTAATTAAAATATGAATTTTAGCAAATACTGTGAGCATAAGTGTCTAAACTTTCCCAATAACTAGGATTTTTTCCTTCACTTCTGATTTTGTTTACATTAAATGGTAAATTAATAATTTGGGGTTTGGTTGTTAGGTTTTTCCTATAATTATTTTGGTTTTAACCACAATAAACTATTTAACTATTTTAATACCTTAAAAAAAAACTCAAACTTTGTACCTATTTAAAAAAATGATTAGGATTCAAGTCTTGAATCCATGAATACTCCTTATAGGTTATAGGTTCCCATCTTTAGTATATACTAGAATATATTACATCTGTAGTACTTACAAATGATGATTGATTACAAGGAACAAAGAATGAGAATATTTTACGAGTTTAACAAATCAGTTTATTAATATTCAAACTAGTCGATAGGAAGTACATAGTATTACAGTTAGAAACTATTCAAACCATCAATTGTTCAAACATAAGAATATAATTAAATATAAATAGCTCAACAAAGGAGCATCAGGTGTGAAGCACCTAGGTACACCCTATAATCCACACTTATAGGTCGTAGGTGTAAATAAGAAAGCTTGTAACTTGTTAAAGGAGGACAAATACTAATTTATCAAATGGGTTGAAAGGCAGCAACTACACAGTAATATGAATTAGTGGCAGTAATAAAATCTAATTACAAATTTACCATGTATGATTTTACACCTGCCTGCTGACTGAAACCTCCAGCTACTGCACTTAATAAACATTATAAAGAACTAAGCCACATAAATTTAGCCTTGATTTAAGGAGCTACAACACAGACACACAGACACAGGCGTCAAAAAATAATTTGATGCGCCATGAACCGCTCCATTTAGGTGTGAGCTTGGCAGAGATCCTGTCAGCAGCTGAATTCAAAGGGAAATTATGATACATTACTTTATCGTTTACTGACACATGAACTGGCTTACGACCTCGGTTGTAAGCCGCGACCACTCTAAGTCTGGATCTCCGCAAATTATGAAAGGCAAGCTTACACCTTTCATAATAAGTGGAGTCCCCTGAATCTCCAACAAGAGGGTCACTGTACCAAATTGCCAACAAGGTATGATTTAATTCTCTACCAAGTAACAAAGATGATGGCGTAGCGCCTTTAGACTCATGTATAGCTGAGTTAAAAGCAAGTGATAAAAACTCTTAACTCCTTGTCCCAGTGAGGCTGTGTATTGCCATGATAAATGGTCAGTGCTATGTTCAAGTTTCTATTGAACCTTTCAACCTGATTGGAAGCAGGGTTGTAAGGGCTAGTAGTTACATGCTTAGTACTCCACACACAACACATAATGAAATACCTAGGGGGGAAACAAGGTCCATTATCGCTGACCACTTTCCTGGGGGCGCCAAAAATCGCCCACACTCTATGAGAGGGCGCTTTAATAGTAGTAGAATCCTTCATATTCCTAAAGGGAATAATAACAACATACTTGGAAAACTATCAATTAGGTTAAGTACACAGGTATCCCCATTAGGAGAATGAGTGATAGGGCCTACAAAATCAATAAACACAGTTTCCCACGGGCTATGAGCAAAATCTGCAGAGTGTAACCCATAACACGTGTTCTGTGGAGGTTTGGCTCCCAAACAACCATCATACCTTCTAATCCACTGTCTAATATCCTGGTACATATTGGGCCAAAAAAACTCCTGAGCTATCTTACGATGAGTTTTGAAAATCCCCAAATGGCCTCCAAAGGTAGAGTTGTGGAAGTACTTAAGAATCATATTGTGTTTTAAGTAATTCTTCTTGATGGTTAGTTGTCCTAGGTTGAGACCCACGCTTTCTTACCTCTAAAGAAATTTTGGGTTAAATAAATGTGGTTTTTAAATTGCCGTACACATAAACACTTTAAAACATATTTTAAAGATATACTTACATGCCATATTTAGTGATGAGATAGCTTTGTATTCAGTAGAATACATAACCCTTCTGGAAGTATAGAAAGATTCCTTGGTTTGTTTTATTTGATGCTTTTTTTTATGTTGTGTTCTCTTATAGTAACAAAAACATTGCCACAGCAGTATATGAATGTAAGCTGCAAAAATACCATGTAAGGATTAGTTTTGTTATCACTGTAATATAATTCTAGATTGAAACATATTGTGTGCTTGCAAAAAAAAAAAAAAATATATATATACATGTTTTAGCACCACATTTTACTACCCGTTCAGGTTATACGCTTAAGTGCTAATTACGCTAATGGGCTATGAATTGGGAAGGTTGAATTTAGAGGAAGTGAGCCCCCATTTGCGTGGAGGGAGAGTGGAAAACCATTTACGAAAAATCACCCTCATTTCACCCGACCAAGATTCGAACCTTGATCTCCCCTTCTTCGGCAGTGAAGCTCTACACAAAACTAGCATGTTAGCTAACCACATCACTGAGGCGGATAATATGTGTGTTATTTTAATTCTTTTATAATTTCAGTTAACTAAGTGAATTCTGAGGCATTATGATAATATGCTGCAATTTTAATTGATTGAAGTGACATGATTTTAAAGTTGCACCTACTCTTAAATGGGCACAAATAAATGGCACAAATTTGCTCTCAAACTGCACCTGCTCTGTATATTGGAAACAGATTTAGGTGTATCTTTCAAAGTTGCATCGGCAAATATATTTGCTTCCTTTAGTGAATCTAAGCCCAGTTTACTGCACTACAATGCATGGCCTAGTTTGAGCATTATTACTTATATTTGATGTTCAAATTGAATTTGGTTGTTAGATTTGTTGTTGTTTTTGAGGACTCATAAGATATACCTATAACTTTATTAGACAACTCTTGTATATAATAATTAAATTTTCCTTCGGAGAGGGGCTAGTGTTTTTTTAATCCGAGTTTATGAACTTTTTAAACTGACAGCACATGACTTATAATCAAACTTATTTCTGAGGTTAGACGCAACACCCAGTCCTCCAGTCGTTAATTCACCAATGATACTTTTTCAGAAGGTGACCTGGTGGTCTAGGGGTAAGGTGTCAGACTTCTGTGCTGAGGTCCGGGGTTCAATCCCAGGTCCCGGCACAGATTTATCTGATTGCCAAACCCTTCCTTCACCTCTGACAAGATGTGTATTAATCACAACTTGTGAATGTGAGGAATGCCAGGCCTCCACCGTGGTTCGGATTCCACGTTAAACTGTAGGTCCTCCATTTCATCTCACAATCACCCTACTATTTCACATTAGCGTAAGTGCGTATAACCCGAACGGGTAGTAAGACGTGGTGCTAATAATAATAATAATAATAATAATAATAATAATAATAATAATAATAATAATAATAATAATAATAATAATAATAATAATGATAATGATAATGATAATAATGATAATGATAATGATACTACTACTACTACTACTACTACTACTACTGCTACTGCTACTACTGCTACTACTGCTACTACTGCTACTACTGCTACTACTGCTACTACTACTACTACTACTACTACTACTACTACTACTACTACTACTACTACTACTACTACTACTACTACTACTACTACTACTTCTACTTCTACTTCTACTTCTACTACTACTACTACTTCTACTACTACTACTTCTACTACTTCTACTACTTCTACTACTACTACTTCTACTACTTCTACTACTACTACTACTACTTTTTCAGCCCTGATGGGAATCAAACTGTAAACCTTAGTTCACTAGAAAGACATGCTACCAACTGAACTAAGGTGTCAAACAAAGCTTTAATTCATAAAACTAGTAATTGATTAAGTCTGCTTTTTTTTTTTCTTGGCATGTAGGTCTAGCTTTATATGTAAGTGTGTATTTTCTGCTGATATAAGGATCCCAGTTTCGATTATCTCCAAAAAACTTAAAATCGACCACTCTCTGTTTAGGATTGTTCTCTTCGGTCAAGTAGTAAATTCATTGTCTGGGGTATGATTGTTGTGTATTTCCTAAAATTATGTTCCAATACCTATAAGGGCACTAAATGCTCTAGAAAAAAAACTGACCATATTTCTCAGGATACCAATGAACTGCGCCTTGAGCTGGTACGGAAAGAAGAGTTGATCAAGCGACACTACGAGAAAATAGCTGTGTGGCAGAACTTGCTGGCTGACCTGCAAGGCTGGGCCAAATCTCCTGCCCCCACAGGGCTATCCAACGGAGCAACAGGGCCTGCTCCTCCTCAGCCACCAGCCCCTCCCACGGGCACCCCTGCTCAGGTGAATGCCATTCCTGCAAACATGCAGCAGCAGTTGCAGCAACAGCAACAACAGTTACAGCAGCAACAACAGTTGCAGCAACAACAACAGATGCAACAAATGCAACAACAACAGATTCAACAGATGCAGCAGCAACAGATGCAACAACAGGTGAATCTCTTGTGCTGTTTGTCTTTCATTGTTTGGACAAATGTCCCAAAACTACAAGCTTATCTTTAAGGATAGATGTGCCCTAAATAAACCTCGGCTTAAACGAACACATGACTTACATACAAATTAAACACATCCAATGGGGCTAAAAAGAACTAAAGTGTGTCTTAGCTAAAAGTTCTGGAAATTAAAAAATGACACCTGGACACGGGAATCGAACCCGGAACTTTTGGCTTAGTATGCTAATGCTCTAACCACTGAGCTATCCAGGAATCATCCCGTGCTCAGGGTCATTCTTCACTCATATTTTAAGGCAGAGTCTATGATGGACGTGCGGAAATCGTCGGCTAAAAATGTGTGATTTTATTAAGATCACGAGCTATCAGATAATGCAGCCACCTTCGACTCAGTAGTTGGCTTAATGCTGCCACTTGTACAATTATTATAATTTTAAGGGATTGATTCTTAGCTAGAAGTGTTTTGTGGGCTTGCTCAAAGCCGGCAATACTGGCATCCTCCAATGCAGTAAGTTTTGCCTCGTGGGCTTGAATAGACTTCCTGATTGTACCAATGTCTGGCCAGCCACACGCCTTGGTTGCAACACTTGTGTCGCAGTTTCCATGGACCAGTGCTGAGTTCTGTGCACTGTGAATCATGTGGCTACAGACAGGTAAAACAAGGAAAACCTGGAAAAGTGAGGGAATTCTTTAATGTCAGGGAAAACAGGGAACTGTCAGGAAATTGTATGTGGACAGCACTTGCATTTGCTACTTGCTCATTATAAAAGCAACCAAGTAACTTGCTCACTTGACTGGCCTCCTTGCTAACCCTGTGTAAACGCACAATTACAGCTCCACTTGGCACATTATTAATTACATGTAACACTATACACTAACTTAAACCATTAATTTATTAGGGTAATAGAACATATTGTTTCAAAACTATTAAATTGGTTAAGGTATACCTTGTGATCTAGTCTGGATCATCTAGAAATGTAGCCAACCACTCACTATAAAATAATTCATGAAAGAACCAAGGGTGTGTTTACTGACGTTTTCAGTACATTTTTGGATCTAAAGATATTTTAGATTAATAATATAAGATATTTTAGCAATTTAGAGAACAGGAAATTTCAAATTTCTTATTTTGAGATAGTTTTGGAAATTTTGAATCCTCGTTTATCTTTTGTGGTGGTTTATATTTCTTTTCATGTAAGGGAAATTTACATGGAAGAATTTAAGCTGGATTCATTAAATAGCATTCAACTATAACAGGATTTTGTTATATATGAATAGTCAAATTGGTAATACTTTTTAAATTATAATTGTTTCAGGATTGGCTTTGAAAGAAAATTTTCTTCCTTTCCCTTTTGTTTATGTATGAAAGGTACTTAATTACTGAAGCATATTTATTTGTAATATATTGTATCTATTTAATAATGTAGGCTCTAGCTGTAATTACATTTAATAATCAGGAAAATATACAGCTATCAATGCTATACAGTTATTTGATTTTCTAGTTAATAGTATTACCCTAATTATTGTTCATCAGAATCCAAATTCAAACTCACCTGAAGACCACTAGAGGCAACAGCAGAGGTCGCTATTGATGACTCACAATCTCCTTTAGAAATTTTTAAAATCGTGTTTCAAACTAGTTAAGTCAGTCGGATCGAGTCTCTCTCACATCCTGTATTGTGTTTCTCAGGGCCCTGGAATGCCAGTGGCTTCAGGTAGTGGGGGTCCCCCTGGCCCCATGGTCACTCCTCAACAGGCCATGTTCCTCCAGCAGCAGGCAGCAGGAGGTCCTCGCGGGCCTCCCTTCTCTACACAAGGCCCCGGCGGGGTGCTGCAAGGACCCCTGGCCTACTTGGAGAAGACAACGAGCAACATTGGGCTGCCGGAGGGTCGCAGGTGACGCGGGCGTGGGAGGGGGCGGGGTAGAGGCAGGGGGAGAGCTCGCGGCCGTGGACGTGCCGCACTGGAGTATGGGACTGCCCCCTGAGAACCCCTCCCACTTTCCCTTAGTGTAGCTGGAACTCTTCTTAGTGGCGACGAGGACACGTTTTGTTGGCAGGACTTAAGCAGCCAGATTATTATGTTGGTGACTACATCAACTTCTTGGCTTCAAACTTTGTGGGTCTTTAAATATACATTCCAAAGTTATATTTAAAACATAACAGGACTAGGCTTCTTGTGCCGTACACCTGGTTATAGTTGGCTCTAAATCATTCTTATTCTGTATAGTAAAATTCCAATCTAAAATTTTAGGCAAGGATGGGCCTTTTAAAATTCTGAATCCTTAATGTGAAATGGATAAGAAAACGGTTTAAGATCCATATTTTGGTATACATCATATATCATCATCATCAAATCAACTATTTTTAGCCTGGGGCCATGCCTCTATTCTTTCACCATTTTACCTCCGTTATTTGCTTCCATTCTTCTCCTTTCACTTGTAAATTTGTTATTTAGCTGCTCTATTCCCAATATATTTTACACGTTGTACACTTCTTAGCTATACTCTTGGTAGTTTTTCTAGCAAAAAATTTGTTTGGTCCCATTTTTTTTTTTTTGAATGACCAAAAATGAATTTTCACTCGTCCTTTCCACCTTATCAATTCAAGGATTTGAAAATAAGTTGAAATTTTAGGTTTTTGTTCAAATTTTGAATTTGTATTGTTTTTAGAGTTATTACAATGCTTACTAGTGGTTCACTAACTAGCCCAATATGATTATAGGACAATCTCAACAACCAGCCCCCCCCCACTCCCCACTTAACTGAATCTTGATTCTTGATTAACAAAATATCATTCAGTTTAGATTTTCTCTAGCAACAAAAAATCAATGTGAACAAAATCGGAATTGAAAAGGAAGGGTTGGGGGGAATCCTATTGATGATGCGTATCATGTTTCCTATAGCTAGGATCCAAGAAAAGTTGATAAATCTTTTTTTAAAAAGGGGGGGGGGGACAACATGAAATTTTTTTGTTAACATAAGGGAATTCAAGGTTGGATTTATCAGGCAGAATATGGGTGGTTTGGGTTTTTTAAATTTAGAAACGCCCAGACACTAAGAACCTAATAATTTCTAATTCCATACCAAATCTACTTCTCTACAGACTTAATGACCTTGTTTAGTGCTGGCATTTGTTTGTTATTTGAAACCACGAAGTTAATAATGTTAAGTGACTTTAGGTTAAGTGTCATCGCGAGATAGTATATATTGGGGCTGTGTTTGTCGTCGTTTCTTCCCATTTAGTGCAACAGTTTTTACATATTACTAGACATTGGGAAGGGTTTTCTGTGGATGTTAAAAAAAAAATCTCACTGTTGTAATGCCAGCTAGGAAATTTACTCTCATAAAAATGTGCTTTGTTCAATCTATTTGTCCAGGAGTAATTTTTCAAATATACAGGATGATTTGAAACTTTGCGTACAAACTTTAATGGGAGATAGGGAACACTAAAATAAACTTTTTTGTTAATGAATGTATGTCTGCAGACCCTTTGGTGCTAGAGGTTGCTGTCGGGTGGTGAGCCAAATGGCCATTTCTCGCCGTCATTCATAACACGGACTTTGTACAGGAAACATGGATCATTTTACTGATTTTGAGATGGCTAACATGTATCTAGTATATGAGGCTGGGGATTCTTAGAAAATTTATGGCAGTCAACGCATCAGCGCTGTCCTTTGAGCAACTGCTGTAAAACAGTAAAACAACTGCAAGTACAAATGTTGTTCACACTTTCTGCCTTTCATTTACGTAGCATCTAAGTCTGACGTCTGCGGGCATACATTCATTAACGAAAAAGGTTTGTTTTAATGTTCCTGATCTCCCATGAAAATTTGTACAGAGAGTTTTGAATCAACCTGTATTTAATTTAATTGAAGCATATAGCTTAGTGCACAGCTATACCCGTACCAAAGCTAATTTCCACTTATTCCTAATTTAAAAATTTAGATCGATGTCGAATTTCAATTTTGTATAAAATATGTACTCTGCTCTTATTGGAAATTATATTCTTTTAAATTTTAATAATCTGTGATTAACTGCTCCCACAGTCAAATAATTATTTTGATCAAACTTAATTTATGAGGTTTTGTGATTAAAAGTTGGAGGGATAGGTAGCAAACTTAGATGAGTTATGCTTGGGTACGAATAATTTGAAACTGAGTGCAAAATACACAACACATTTTAAACACTAGTTTCCCCTATTATGAACAGCTTTAAAAGTTGCTTGTAACAATAAAAGCATTGTTTAAAATATATTTTTGTATCTAGTAGTGTTTTATCTCAACTATTTCTACTCCACTACCACCTAGGTAAATGTGCAGTTATCTTTCCTACTTTTAACTATGATTCAACATAATAACTTGTTTATAAAAGGCCTTTGAAGAATCCAAATTTGGCTGTAAAATTAACAGGCAGGAAATAACAATGTCATGTAAGAACAAATAGTGATAGTGAAGGAAGCCAAACTGAAAGGATTGATTAGGGCTAGATAGGAACAAACACACTTCTATCTTCATTTTATCTCTTCTTCATTCAATTTTCACACTTCTTTTTAATTATATATATACATACTTTGTTTTAAATTTTTGGAGATACTCCTTTATCATATAAAGAGACACACATATAATACATAAAAAACAAAGAAAAACATATGGGGGTTATATCCTTGAGAAATTTAAAAATTTACTTTTAAAATTTCTCATGCATGTATCCTCATATATTTTTCCTTGTTTTTTTGTGTTATTTGTGTGTCTCTTAATATGATAAAGGAGGTTCTTCAAAAATTTAAAACAATGTTTAACTGTGTAAGTGAAAAGAAGTGTAAAAAGCATGAATGGACAGAAATGACATTTTTACCACGGAACAGGATGAGAATTGAGTTAAAATATTGGGACAGGAATGGGAAATTATAAAACTGCGAGGATCTAAAGGTGTTTCAAAAGTAGTGGCGAATGCCTGAGGTTGCATGGCCTTCAAGGGAGTCCTTGAGATCCGGTAATCGAGGATTGGATAATGAAAACTGATTAGAGGGGGAGGAAATATTGAATTTTAGTCTGATGTGTAGTTAACGGTACTGGGGTATGGGGCTGATGGCCCCTTGGTCCCTCCTCATTTTCCTAATTTTTTGGAGTTTGTAATCCCAAGTCTGAGGGGAAAAGATGTAGAAAGATCCTCTGAAAGTAAACAATTGTCCAGATAGTGAATTCTATTCTTGCCTTGGGATGAGCTTGTAGGGGGAGGTGGTGATCTCCGGGCTATACAACGGATCTGGAGTCTCTCGCTGCCTGAAGGATGTCTCCAGGGAGGAGAGTGTGACGAGGGTGCCTGGGAAGCTGCCGCTGGACTGGCAAGTACCCAGGGAAAGAGGGGTGCGGGAGACCTGGGGAGCCGCTGTCGGACGTCGTGTGCCCAGGGGCGAGAGGTGCAGGAGACCTGAGGAGCCACCATCGGATTGCGCATACCCAAGCAGAGCTAGGTCGTTGAATGGCGTATACTCAAGGAGAGTCAGTTCTTGTCGGGGAGCCACCACTGGTACTGGTTTGAAACAATAATATAAATTGCAGAGATATGTGCTCAGGAAAACTTTATTTACGTCCTAGGCTTGCTAGACCTACCAGTGTCTTTATAGATATAGAATTTTTTTTCCTATATACAAAACTAATTTTACATTGTCATCGATAATTAATATTACTAATACCTATTTTAGTCTTAATATCTAGAGCAGTGTTCCCCAAACTTTTTTGCTCGCGGATCCTTTTGGTTTTGTAAGATATCCACGGACCCTCACAACCTTGCTTGCATAAAATACAGTGTATCTGGATGATTGTTACCCAAAATTTAAAAAGTATATTAAAATATATTATTTTTCCAGAGTGACACAGAAATTATACATGCAATGGTATACTAAGTAAACATTCAATCTTACTTTATAGGATACTAGTGTGAAGAATGAAATTGTTTCTTTGTTTCACAAAGTGTTTTAAAGTTGGGAGAGATTGTAGACAGCTGAATTCTCATGTCAGGTGCAATGTCCAGTCAACAATATTTAGATTTTATTGCTGCATACCTTGAAAATCCAGCTTCACACAGAGAAGTTGTTGGAAACGGAAGAACTTTAAGTACTGCACATTTTGACACTTGTGGATATTCTTGAAGAAGACTGCACCAGAATTCGACCAAAGGAATTTTACTAAATTTCTGTTTTAAACCAGTATTAGATGTAATATCTATCTAACACTCGTAATTTTGCAAAGACATTGGATCTGGTTTCTCTGAAACACAATATGGCCTCGTACCCAGTCATCATCAACTGAAGAAGATGGAAAGTATTTCTTAAACGCTTGCTGCAAACCATTTAAATGTTGGATGATGCTACTATGAGTAGTTTTTTCTAGGCTAGATTCTGTTTCTATCAATAGGTCATTCAAAGTTTGAAAGCATTCACACTGTCTTTTTTCAACACATCTCTTCCAAAATTCAAGTTTACGATCAAAAGACACTATTCTGTCCCTTGTTGTAAGTACCGACACAACCTTTCCTTGACATGACATAATACCGGTATTAAGTTCATTAATTCTTGTAAAAATGTCCGCTAAGTAAGCCAATTTCTGAAGCCAAGAGGTATTCACCAAACAGGGAGAAAGCTCAAATGGGTGATCAATAAAAATAATAATTTCAGAGCAAAGTTCCAAAACTCTAACAAGAACCTTTCACTTAGACAGCCATCTATCTTATTCCTGTGTGAAGTAGCAGCGTTGTGTGTTCGCTTCCCATTGCTTCGCAAAGTAATTTGATCACTCTGGCATTTAGTGTCCTTGATTTAATGTGGTTCATTATCTTTACAGCATCATACAAAACATAGTTTTAGTGACAAGTACTTGTCAATGGAGCACACAGTGACTATTCGAACAAGACGGTGCCAACTCTTCGATACATGCCACAACCCCCGCTGTTTAACCTATCATTGCTCTGGATCCATCAGTGCACACATCAACACACTTTTCCCAACTTATGTCTTGTTCTGTCATGTAACTATTAATTACTTTAAAGGTGTCTTCTCCAGTCGTACGACTTTCAAGAGATTTACAGAGCAACCAATTCTCCTCGATTTTGTTCTGAAACATGTGACACACAAATAGAAGTAATACTGATAGAACTGATATGTCTGTTGATTTGTTAAGTTGCAACGAAAAAGCAAAACTATATTTAAGTCGCCACACCAATTATTTTTCTATACCTGTTGATAGATCTTGAATGCAACGTTTAACAGTATTATTAGATAACTGAATTGTTTCAAGTTTTTCTTTTGATCGATCATCAAACACACAAGCTACCATTTCAATCGCACAAGGCTTACTAGGGTTTCAGCGATTGTATGGGCTTCACCTGCAAGCGCAATATAGTAACTCACTCTGTAGGAGGCCTTGGTAGTGCTTTCATTGTCAGTTTTTGAAATTTTCACCATAAGAGACTAACAGTTTGTTAGTGCCCCAAGTTAACACTTGAAAAAACTAACATCTATTTCCTTATATTCAGGGTGATTAGTATCACGATGTTGACGAATTTTGGCAGGTAACATGGAACTGTATGATAACACCTTGTTGCACAAGATGCATAGTGCATCAGGGGTAATTTTATCACCTGTATATGTAAAACCCAGTGACAAATATGAATCATTGTATTTAAATTTTTTACTACTTTCAACAGTTCTAGAGCTGTCATTTCTAGATGGAGACATAAAACATTGAGATTCAGTTACAATGTCGGTTACACTGGTACTTGCTAGTGTAGTACTTGATTGTTTACATAAATTACCTCTTTTTAGCCACTGATTCATTATATATATTAAAAATGATAGTATCAATGCTACTGCATGTTATTTTACTCGCTTTATTGTATCTATGTCCAAACATATAAGGAGAGGAGCGCCCAATAACAATTATTAAGAATTTTTACCCACATTGTCCTGAAGACATACAAACAAATCAATATACTCTAATTAATATATAAATAACAGGAGCACATGCTACTTAACAAATGCGATGATTACAATATTGAGTACGAGTGAGAAAGAGCATGTCACTAAACTGCGATCTGTATTTATAGACTTTGAAATTACACTAACATTAGTGGAATAACCGCCAGTTCTGATAGCAGGTGTCCAGGAGAGGGTTGCTAGTTGTGAGAAATATACAGCTATGCAAAAGCAAATAGGAGAAAAGTAGGGAAGGAAATTAGGGAAGGAAATAACAATTTCACTTCAACTACGATTCAGCAAAAAAAAAAAAGCTTAGCATGTAAACTAAGGTGGCTCGATCGGACAGTAAAGTATATTTCATATAAGTCATATGAACTAAACATATAGTCAATTAAATAAGTTTGACGATTATTTCCATCAGAATATTATTGCCTTAAAAAAATCAAGCATATCCCTGGGCACTGTTCACGGATCCCTTGGGATTCGCGGAGCACAGTTTGGGAACCACTGATCTAGAAAGATTTTGGAATGATCGAGGAATAAATCCTTACATTTACATACTACAGCATTTATATTTTAATTATCTAAGTTAATTACAATCTAATTATTCAACCTTTTTTGGTTGTTTTGAAGCCTTGTCCAGCAGCAGGGTGGTAAACGGAGTTGCCTCTTTCTCTGCCAGAGAGGGTGAGTGCTTACTCAGGTTTCTTAGTAGCTGGTTTCGACTGCTCATCGGTGCGGGTGGTTATGGCCCTTGCCGTTAGGGGCAAAAAGATGGTGAACTGGCCGGGTTGGTTGAGTGGACATTACAAATATATGATGAAAGATATGATAAATGAAAGATAAAATATTTTTTCTCAACATAAAACAAAAATATTTAAACAGAGCATGATTCGACTTTATGAATATTTAATGTGTTCGATTTGACTGTTCAAAACAATCTTGTTATCTTGATATATCCAAAAACCTATTTTTCTTCAACTTTGGTATGCATGTTTTAATTTTGACTTTACTTCACATTTGAAAATGCAATCTTTGCACACATTTAATAAACTATTAGAGTAGGACACCCCTAAGGCCAAAATAACTGATTTTGGTTTCATATAAATGAAGTAATGTGCAGGTATGCTGATAAAATATAAAATGAAGCAAAAAATATGCACTTTGAGCAGGCTATTCAAACTGTCATCTATTAACATTATAAAAACCACTGTTTTAGCGTCACTACCACTCGGTTGTAGCGTCAAACACTTCTTAGATATTTTACTTTAAATTGTATATAAATGTACATACATGTAAAAAAAAAAGGAAAAAATGCCCAATTCCTACATAGATCTATTTTATAGCAAGCTGGGAATGTACTAGTCATACTGTGTGATGGCCTAATAATAGACTGAATGGCAAAACAAAGTCAGGGCGAGGGTTGCGGGAATCATGGGCGCTTCAAGGTCAAAATGAAGAGGACTAACCCTCCTTCATTGTCACTGAAATTGCTGGAATTGTCTCGTGTGTGTTTCTAAGCTCAAAGCCAAGGTCTTTTTTCGTGTTTTATAAGTTCAACGTTAGTTTTGGTAGTCATTGTGTAGTTATTTGGTAGTCATCATACATAGGCCTACATTTTTATAATCATCGCAAGTTGTAGTACAAAAAGAAAAGTTATGTCCATTCAAGAGAAAGTGTGTGTCATTAGAGCATGTGAAAGTGGATGGAAAAAGGCGGGTGTATGCTGTGAGTTTGGATTAGTATGCAGGCACAATTTAAAAAAAATAAGGATAAAATTTTTAAGGCATTTGAAGAAGATGGAGGCGAAATAAAACAAATTAGGAAATTACATACTACTACGAGGAACAGACCTAAATGTAAGTTATTTAAATACAGTACATGTTATTTTTTAAATATTCAATTATAAATTAAATTCAATTTTAAATTTGTGAAATGGCCTTCCCTACAAGCTATTAAAAGTGTTCTGTTGGTACCTCTTTTATAACGTCACTCTGATGTAACGTCAACATTTGTTTGGCCCCTTCGATGACGCTATAACCAAGTTGGACTGTATATAAACTCCAAAAAGTACTGAATTGGATATGAATGATTCATAACTCTAAATGTGATCACAGACTCTTTAAGATTTTGATAATTGATATGTTCACTAATTAGATGTTATTGGATTTAAAATTAATATTAAAATTTGACCCCTATCACTGGTTGATGGTCTAATGTTCGACTATTTCAAGAGACTGAACTTTCGGTGACGAAGCTGTGCTTGAATCCCACTCGGGTGTACTGAGAGGTTTTCCCCTAAATAGTTTCCCCGCTCTCCCTCCATACAAATGTGGTTGTATTTTATTTAAATTCTACCTTCCTCATCCTTATCCCAAGTGGAAATATACAGATAGCCCAAAGGGGTAGTAGTAAATGATTCACACAACATTAAAAGATCTAAACTTCAAATCACACTCGTCAAGAAACAAAAATCAAGATTTATCACATAAAGTATACATGGGTCTAGATTTTATTGGAAATGGCTATTAAAAAATGTTTTAACTTTGTATACAGCTCAAAATGTTATATATTTAAATAAGAAGTAAACTTCATTGTCTCTTTCTTTTCGATTAGTAATTTAATCACAGATACTCCATACTTCTATGATTTAGAATAAATAAATATAAGTAAACTTATATTTTCAGAATTTTTTAACCTGAATTGGTTTTGGAATTGTTATATTGATTAGAGGACAAACTTTTTAACCTAGCTTGAGACTTGTTAATTTACCATAAACTTAATGTGTTAGTATAACAAAAAAATACAATAAATTATGGTTATTATTTAAATTTTCTATACTTTAAAGAAACTAAATAATTATATCCATTAGCGTAATTAGTACTTAAGCGTATAACCCGAATGGTTAGTAAGAAGTGGTGCTAAATAATAATAATAATAATAATAACTAAAAAAAGAACACGTGCTCTATGCACAGATATAGTTATGTAAAAAATTATGTAAAATTGGGTTTTTATGTATTCAAAAACATTAACACACACATATTATGTCTTCATATAACAGTATGAAAACGTGGTTTAAGAATGTATCTCGATATACCTACTTACATGCGAATAAAAAAATTTCCCCTAAGGTTCCAAGGTGGCACTCATCATAATTGAAAATAGTACACCCTAATAACCAATAATCTGTAAAACAATAATAAAAAATGTAACATTTGTAACATGTTACATTATACTACCCTCCATATTAAGCTTCACGCAAAGGTTTTCCTCAAGAGTCATACCACCCACTCCGTATTAAACCTCAATAGTAATAAACCTCCTGCAACAGTAAGCTTCTCTAGTGTAGTCCAACGTAGACTCGGTCTATATTAAGAACAATATCAAACAAGAATAAACTCCCCACAATCAAAAACTGTTCATGTACTTACCCAGTGTTTCTTCTGGCTAGAACAACCTTCAAGACTGGAGTAAACACCTCGCGTCCTAGATCAAAGAATGGGTAGAACTAGCCTTGGTGCACCCACAACAGAGGTTCCGAGCGGACAAGTCAAATCGATCCTTTCGGAACTAGCGGAGCACAATGACTAACTGAAACTATCCTGCCGTCCAGCGGGGAAGACGAAACCAACCGCTAAGACATTGCGTGATGTCTGTACGTCACCAACACCAGTCAAACAGATCTCTAACACCACTGGAGTGCGTATTCGAGGCAGCCCGCCAATCTTAGCCTGATCAAGGACTACGTGCTCGTCTGCATGCTTCAAAAATGACCGTTGGAAGCCACCGACCAATGTGAACATTCCCCCCTTCCAACCCTTAGCGACTAGAAAAACTATATAAAACTTGCGGTTCTTAAACTCGGTGACTATTATTATTCTACGCCTTTAAGAGGTATGTCTTAAACATTTATTTTCAACGCCATCTGGAGAAGTCCTGTCCTGGACAATTTACAGGATGATGACTATTGTGTTTATATTACCTCTCGAAGTTAATCTAATACACTTGAATTATGGTTAATTCAATTTTGAATTATGGCTAATTCAATTTTGAATTAATGTAATGTAATTATTTTGGAATAAACCAAAATAAGCAACGTAAATTATTTACTAATTAAAAAAAACTAAATGTAATTATGAGGCACTTTATTCATTTGGCCTTAGTGTCAGTGAAGTCACGTAAATATTTATATTGCCACATTTATAAACTTATTTTTTTGGTTAGAAGTATTAATTTAAATTGACAGATTTTGGAGACGAAGCAAATGTAAAATCCCTTTTTTTATAATGTTTTTAATTTATTTGTTGTTTGAATTAACGTAAAGTTTTGCTGATTGATCGAATTAAATACTTAATAATTTTCCAAATTATTTGATTGAAAGTAACTTGTGGTTTAACTAGTCATTTTGGTATGTCAATTTTTTTTATTAACAAGTAGAACCTTGTTAACTAAGTTCGTTGTGTCGAAATTTAATAGTTCCGCGGGAGTTTGACTTAATGCCGGTAAGCCAAGCTCTCATGTTCATATAAATTATCTGGTTGATATTAAATTTAACTTTATCTTTAACACAGTCTGTATTCATTGTAGTGAAGCAGACACTTTGGTAATCATTTCAAAGATGCCCACTAGGCTCTTTTTTGTAGTCGAATAAATATACTGTCTAGATATTTATATATTAATGATTTGTTCAAATAGTCAAACGTTCAAGGTTGTGTTGTCAATATTCACTGTTGGGAAACTGACAGTGTAGTTTGGTCGAGTTGTTTGTCTCTTTCAGACTGACCTAGTAGACTTAAACATTGTTTCATGTGTAAACATTCGCATGATGAAACTGATGCTTTAACATTGATATGATTTTCAACATACTTCCGATGGATTTTTGAGGCCATGTAATTTATTGTTTCATTTGTTGTATCTTGAATAAAACATTCATATTGTTATTTAATTGTTGCTAATGTCTTGCTTTCTTTGTCAATATCTTATGTTAGATTACCCCCACCTTCCTTTTAGTCTAGTGTGGCCGTAGCTAAGAGGTAGTAGAGTGGGTGGTAACAAAAACAGACATACCTCAATGCATGGTTACACCCCCTATCTGCCCGATTAATAGTATAAGATCACTGGTTACCAGTTGTCTCTATCAAAACTGGATGGACATCAAACCCTTGCAAAGGACACAAAGTGAGACGCTCAAGTTTGTCGTCTACTTGATTGTGAGGAGAACAGATTTAATGGTTTCTTTCAATGTCCTTATGCGAAAACATGTTTTGGTGAATAAAAAGTGCTAGGTACGGGTTTGAAAATAGTGAAGTATTATACCACATTTGGATGTAGAAACATTTACATTAAAGAATACACAATTCAGTTTTACAGCTAATACTGTATCGATACAAATAAATCTTTAATGTATTTAAATATGTAGCTATCATCCATGCTGTTTACATTCTGTAAGACTATAATATATTTAAGTTGGCTATTGAGCTTGTATGTTGGTTTCAGAAACCAATTATATTGAAAGTTCGATAACTATAGTGAAATAAGGTATCTAACAACTTAATTAAATTGTTTGAATGGCAAACATTGTGTAGTAGCCTTACGCTCAAACGATCATTTAGGTTATACCTCCTAGAAGTATTACTATATATGATTTTTGTAGGAACTCTATTCCTGAAGGAATTATTTCTTACCAAGAATCCTACTGTATAGTATATTTTGGTAGGATAAACGACCTTCTAGAACGATATTAGGAAGACCCTACTGGAAGGTCTCTTATCAGCACCTATATACTACTTTATGATAGGATTCTGGTACGAAACAAGACCTTCCAAAACGAGCTTGCTGACAAAATCTTATTATGTTTTAGCTACATTAATTTATTTAAAGAAACAAGTTTCGAGTTTGGACTATAGTTATGTTGTTCAAAACATTTTATTAACACATTTATTTATTCTAACTATCATATACATATATATATATTTAATATACTCATACAAATTAGTGAATAATGTCAAAATGAAATGGCTAAATGTGTATGAGAAAGGAGATTCCCGAAAGTTTATTTTTCCCTTACAAATTTATGTGCGGACGACAGCTCAAAGGTTTTAGCTTTAGATGTCCACATAGCTATATTATAGGCGCCGTGAAAGTGCAGACGATATTTGAATTCACGACATGAACGTGCAAGACGGCCACATTTTTAAGTTATTTAAGGGAAGATCCGATCGGCATCATGTTTACTGCGATCAAATAATAGAAAATCCTAATACATACTCGTTTCTTGTAAATTAACTGGACAATCACAGTAGTTTTTTCAGAATTTGTTATAAAAAATTTAAAAGGCATGAAGATATTATTAACATTCCCATATTCCAATTGGTTTGCACGTTAACACATTATTTATAACATTTACAAACTAAGATGATAAGAAAAACACTTTAAATCAATGTATGATAAGTTATACTCAAAATAGGACTTATCATTTATAAAGTTTGTATTAGTCTTCTGCTTTATTGCAGCTGCTTCCTTTTTCCTCATCCCACTACGTATTTTCCGTAACATCAGTTTGTCAGATCTTCCTGTTCAGATAATTAAGCAGGTTCCCAATGCTGTCCTCCTTGCACAAACTTTTTGTCCCTCTAGCTATTATCTCTTCCTTAGAATTTACTGAATACCAATTGGTAGCCCTGCATTTTCCAGCAATGCGGAGTTTTTCAAAAACATAATCCCTACTATTGGCGATGCCGCGGTTAAGCCGCAAAGTGGATAATCGGGGCGTACTGTATATTAAATACTACAGTAATACTACAGTATATAAGAACTTTGACGTATGCCTTCGTGAAAGAACTGGCTCAGTGAGACATACTTATCTTTGGCCAACTGAGACCCTTCAAGACCCCCTTACAAATTCGAACCCGGTACCCTGGGCTTGGCTGTGGCCCTCTAGCACAAGTACCCAATGCCCATAGGTTCTAATCCGTATGGTACTGGCGACGGGCAGATGACTGCCCCGAAGAATATTAATGTGTCAGACCCGATAATACTAAATCAAATACCTTTATAGTCCAATTTGGCCTAGTTGCCACTAAACGGGTACAAACTTATTGTGAGTTGTCAGCGTTCAATTCCTATAAATGTTTACTAGCTCATCACATTAATTTTGCTAGGGCCAGTTCTTTCAGTAGCATAGTTGCAACACTGTTATCTTAATTTAAATAAACATCCTAACTTAGCTCAGTGTTTTTACACTTAATGCATTTTCCAAATGAATTGAAAATTACCCATGTTTTTTAATTCTTTCCTTTAAATGTTTAAATAGTTTACAGCCTACCACTGTTCACAACCTTCACCACCAAATAATAAACAATAAAAATCCCTTTTTCTTCACTTACAGTAGCCACAATTGTTTACCAAACCAAACATAGGAAAAAGTTATTTTTTTTTCCATACACAACATACATAAATGTAAAGTCATTAGGCTGATGTTCTCCAAAAGACTTAATTCAAAATTTTCTTGCAATTTTAATCAACAAAATGGAGTTTTTAATCAAGACTCTACTTTATTAATTTTAATCAATCATTTTCACGCGTCATCTTACTTTTGGGGTCTTAACATATATTAAAACATAAACGCATAAACGCAAAAAAAAAAAAAATCTTTTTCGTAAAGCAGGCCCGCTTAGACTGGTCCCACTCTCTATTGTAAAGCTCGCACCGGAATGTTAGGGTGATTATCCTTAAAATACATATCACATGGGTGTGGTTTCTGAGAGGGCCTTGTCACAGTTGGCCCTGCTCAGTTTCTATATTTAGTCACTAGAGCAGTCCTCACGTGACGTTTGGAGTCAGGAATGAATAGTTTTAACTCGAATACTGTATAACGAATCCAATAATTCGCAGGTCGTAGAGAATGGTTTTCCATTTCATATTATGTTTTTTCCAAAAATGTGAATAAAATAAAGAAAAGAAAAAAGATTTTTTATATAAAATAATGGGAAAATTATTAGTGGGGCCTGGCCCCTGTGGCCCCTAAAGACACACCACCACAGTCGTGACACATCTAAAGGAACAATTTTATAACTATTTGGACCTGAAACTCTATTTTCAAAAAATAATAATAATAGTCAAATGATCACTGTCAATGATAGTCACCAATCATATCTCAAGCTATGTATAGCGCAAAGCTAGAAGATGCAAAAGTAGCATCTGGGCACGTATTAGGATACAGAGATGTGTAAATAAGTAGAAAGTGTCAAAATGCAGCCTTAAAATTGATAGAGCTTAGTCCAAATTTAATATAATTTATCATTGGGACATTAAATTTCCAACTTTTTTTGTTTTTTTACATAATTGTGGATTTTAGATTATTGGAACCAACGATACAAGTAGGCATTTCACAATTCATTCTATCTTATAAAGTGAGCTTTTAATTTAATTTAAATTTAATGAAATTATAAAAACCCATTGATCTCTATAATATAATTGGATGGACATCTGTGTCTGAAATTTTCGAGCTGTCGTTGCATACCATTGTGTAAGAGAGAAAGAAACTTTCGGGTATATCTTTCTCTCCTACACCCATACAAGTCAATGTAGCAATTTTTACATCGTTCATTAATTTGATTGAATATATGAGATACATCAATGTGTGATTAGTTAAATGAAATACATATGTTAGTAAAAGCTTGAAGAGCATAACAAAGTTTGAAACTGGTTTGTTTTTCTTTGAATAAGTTGATGTAGCCTAATATATACTATATACAATGTTTTTTTTAAGGAACATGCTTGTAAGGCTTTATCTCGTACCAGAATCTGCCTAGAGTTGTGTTTAGTTAGGATAAAAGACCTTCCAGAAGGACCATTTTTACTTTCCATTCTAAATAGTCGTTTATCCTACCAAATATATCATATATATATATGTATAGTATTTTGGTACGAAATAAAGCCTTACAAATTGGGATTATTACTAAAATCAGGGTTTAGTAGATACCGTACTTCCTACAAGCCTATAACCTAAATTATCATTTTAACTTAAGACTTCTACACAAAGTATGTCATTTCAAACAAATGTAATACAGTTTTTTGCTACCTTTTTTCATTATAGTTATCAAACTTTCAACATAATATTTTTTCTAAAAACAATATAAAAGATACGAGCCAACTTAAAATAAAATTGTAATATAATACTTTCGACAAGCCTATAACCTAAATGATAGTTTGAACGTATTGTAACTACACAAATGTTGGTCATTTAAACAAATTAATCAAGTTTTAAGATACCTTATTCATAATATCTATCAAACTTTCATTAATATATGGTTTCTGAAACCAATATACAAACTAATAACCAACTTTAAATATAAGTGTATCCTGGCAGACTTGTATAAACATTGATGATAACTACATATTTAAATATGTAAAGATTTTATTCGGATTTGTACAGTACTACCTGTAAAACTGAATATTATATCCTTTAATGTAAACGTTTCTTCAAGAAAGTGAGGTTCAAGACCACTATTTTCAAAAAATAACACTTTTATTTATCAGATACATGGTTTCGCATATAAACATTGAAAGAAACCGTAAATCTGTCCCTCCACAGTATAGCAGACGATAAACTTGAACGTCATGCTGTTTGGTCCTTGGCAATGTGTGTATATATATGTCCATCCATTATATTATAGAGATCAATGTAAAAACAGGAAGTTTGTTTTTTTAACTTAATTTTAACTCTTGTAGTGAAAAACTTTATAATTGTGTTAAAATTGTTGTCAAGTCTTATCTTTTTTTCTCAAGGTTGTCTTAAAATCACTGTGGTTGAATGACGTCATTTCCAGGCGTGGTAAAAAGATGGTTGTTTCCGTTCAACCGATATGATATTGAGAAGTACTATTTTTCGAAGAATATTTGCGTATTTTCAAGATTTTTTTTGCCCAGATGGAGGATTACGTCAGATATAGGCAAGATATTTCCAATTCCTGGAGAGAGATAAGAATTCTTAGTTCGCATGATAGTAAGTGCATATGTCTACACAAACTTTCACTATTTGTTTCTATAGAATAAAACTAGTTTTGAACCTAATATCGGGTATTTTACTAGTTATTAACGGAACATCGCGTATGCATTATGTCAAAATAATAATTTTTTGAAAATAATATTAAGTTTACCTGTCAATTCATTTAAGTCAATGAATTACACATTTTGTGGGAGGGGTGACATGTTGAATAACCCTAAATGTATACATAATTTTATTAGTCCTGTGCTATAATTATGAAGTATTATATTTAATTAATATTTAAAAATAACACAAGGAATAGGTCTACATTTTATTAATAATGTAGCTTACTAACCATTTACATCAAGAAAATGGAGCTCTCATAATATTTTATTGGAATTAATTGACACATCGGTTATTTTGAAAAAAAAACCTGTAAGGCCAACAGGTATAAATGCTCCCTCTTTTAATGAATCTAAAGTTTCAAAAGTATATTGCTTAAGATGGTAGGCATGCAAGATGCTATGATCAACAAATGGGCTGGGTACATTGTTGTGTTATTCATTCGGAATTGACACACTTCATTTGGAGATTTATGTAATTTCATAAACATTTTACATTTAATAGACCTAATGTGTCACATGAAAAGCATTAAATTTAAGTATGTACCTCTCTTTTTAGGTTAGACTTTTGAGTGTTATAATGTATCTACAGGCGGAACGGTAGTAGTAGTATTTTTGGGAACTAAACCTAAATAAAAATATGTAGGCTACTCTTCAGGCGATTTTTTTTCTCTCTGAAAAACCTGAGAATCACAAAATTTATAGGACTACTAATACTAAACTCATTTAAATGTGGCAAATCCAAATAATGATAGGCCTACTAAATTTTTAAATTAGGGCCTATTAAAAAAGTTTTTTCAAAATCAAACTCACCTAAGGGATGCAGTAAAAATATTGAAAAATCTGTAAAATTGCAAGACTAAAGCTTTATGCATATTATAAAACTGATTTATATGCAATAATCTCCCACAGTGACAACACTTCGCTCTCTTTTGCAACAGACACATTTCTTGAAAACTCTTAATATTTTATTATCTAAATGGAAACTCTCTTACTCATCAACTCTCTTGCAACGATTGTACATCCAGAAAACTCACAAAAGGCTACATTATAACTCATATTAAAACTTGGTAGAGATCAAAGCGGACTCATTCACCGAAATTCATCATTCGAAAGTAAAATATAAATTTAAAAATAATAATATATACATAAGCTAAATAATGCACATAAATATACTATTAGATTTACTTTACAACTTTTCTCAACCTAACCTTCATTACGATAATTACTTGTCTGACTTGGCCTAATCTTGTTACCATTCCATCCGCTAGTAAATTAGAATCTCAATCAATATTCACAAAATAAACTATTTGACTTTCATGGTATAAAATAACATGTTGTAGGTTTAATTGAGTTGACTAAATGTTGTAAAAATAAAATAAAACAAGTTAAAATAAATTAAAATATAGTATCATTAGATTCACCATTTCATTGTGAGTATAATGATAGTACTAAATTGGTAATGATTTTGTATCTCAAGTGAAATACAGTATATTATTTATGATAAGGTGCTTACACACCATCCTCATATTTTTATTTCCTATTTATTTCTTTGTTAAATTTCTTCCTTAGCCCATTGCACATTTTTATTGAATTAATTGTGATAAATTACATTAATGAAAAACCGTTTTAACTGCACTAAGCTAGCTACCATAGCCTACCTAAGTAGACGTAATATTAGTCTATCACATGTATTAAGATCCCTAGTAACCGATCATATCCAGGCAGGGTTGTGACAATTTTATCCAGCCCCAAAAAAAACCACCTGGGTTTTATTTTTAAAAACCACTTAAAAACCCACTTATATTTTGGATACAAATCAATCGTCTAATTTTTAAAAATGGTTAGTCATTCTGTTGAAAACCTTTTGGTTAAAAAACAAAAAAAACAAACATTAATAATGTTTAAATTGGTTGAACAAAGTAATATGTTTAACTTGCAACTCACTTGGAATAATATTATTTTAAGGTACCTACCTACACTGTATTAATGTTAGGCTCTAGAAATAAGACTTTGTCAAAAGTGTAAATGAGATAACAAACGTTCTTACAGTTTTATCTTTAAGTAAAGAAAGAAATATAAATCAATTCTGCAGCTGGCTTGCCAGTATTTTGATGCATGGTCTCCTCTCCCCTCTCTCTCTATTCCTTTTACACAGAGTGTCTTTTTTCAACCTGCTAGCTTATTTAGCATTGTTGCCAAGAATTACATTGTTACATTATTGTTTTCCTTTATTATGTCTCATATTAATACTTGCCAAACTATATTAAAATAAAAATATTTTTTTCTGGATCCCAAATAATGAATACATTTGAATTATTGGTTTGATCATACAAAAATAATATCTATAACTAAACCACAAAAAACCAATAAAACAAAAAAAACCCAATAAAATCCCCCAAAAAACCAATATAATCCAACTTTAAAAAAAAAATAACCAGGGTATTTTTCAACCCTGTATCCAGTACGGTAGTTTTCTTAGTGTTGCTAAAAGCTATGCCAAAGGAATAAAAAACATTTGAGTCTTACATTGATAAGATTTTAATGTATTAGGACTATTAGAAAGCTGCTTACTATAATCGGTTTTTATACTTTTTATCAACAGTGGCAACTTTGTAGCTAATATTACTTGACAAGTACATAGCTAACTTAAATTAATTGTAAGAAGTTTTTGTATGCTCTGCATGCTTCTACCTGTTCAAACTATCTGCAAATTTACACTAAAGGGGTAGGAATAAGGAAGGTATGATTTAGAGTAAATGTGTCTGCTTTTGTTTGGAGGGGAGGGTGAGAAATAATTTATGAAAAACCTAATTTCAACTGGCCACGATTTAATCTACAACCGCACCATCGCCAGTAGTCCAATCTCTTGTGAGAATGATGTCTTAAACCATTTGACCATAGATGCAGGCTGTCAGATATTGATTGGCTTCTGACCTTCTGGCCTTAATTCTGAGACAAAAGTAGGCTAGTAGTCATTTCTATTTAAAAAATGTTTACCTTATATTTTTAAAATTTCAGATCCCTTATGAACAAATATTTGTGTGGAGTTAGATTGAGAAACCATTTAGAAAATACCACCCTCACTAAGCTTGGCTAGGATTCAACCGCAACCTCAATTTCTCCAGCCATCCAAACTAACCTAACACTACACACTTTTTTGCATTTAGTTTGTAAATAGGTAATCAATGTGGCCTTAATGATTTACTAATTGATTTTAATAGAATAGCCAATGTTGCATTTGTTATAACTAGTGTTGAAATCAGAAATAGGCCTAGAATATTTCACTGGAAGAATAAGAGCCTGCTTTAATCTTTTGTTTAAATGTGAATATAAAGTTACCCTGCATATTAGTTTCAAACCTTTATTGGTTTAGGACCTAATTGATACAACAAGTTGTATGCCTATAAAGCATTACTATCTAAAATAAATAAATGGAAATTTGAAATTGAAGTGTACCAAGCAATTTGGTAAGCAAGAACTTTTTCAAAACAGTGGCTCTCATCTTCGGATTGAGGTGTCGCTGTCGCAAAACTTGGTTAAAAGATTACTGTGGTAGTGGAGGGTAATATAAAAGATTTAAAGTTTAAAAATAATCAACTTGTACCAGTGGCCACATGAACTAAATTCCAAACTCATCTAATTTGAATTTATGTTCTAAAAAAGGTCAGAGTTTTAACACTGTTTGGGTCCACTGAGGGGGCTTTTTCTTGACTGGTATCATATCCCCACATAAATGTGGGTACATTTTTTATTTTTAACCCCATTTTCCTGATTCAAAATCCCTTAACGTAATCATATGTGTAGAGTCTAAGTGAGTAGTCAGATGCAAAAATAAGAGAACACATTATTGTTACAGCATACGGTAACTTAAATATTTATCAAAACTATTGAATTTTTTTTAAATCATAAAAATAAAATAGGTTTTCTTAATAGTCTTTATCTCATTTGATATATTAATAGCCTGTACTAACTTTGAATAACAGTTTAGTGTTCATTTGTATTAAATGTTACTGCCAACAAAGAACATTAGACCGAGTCAATATCAAATGTTTTTAAACATTGAAATTAAACTTTCAGAAAATGATTTTCATTAAAAATATATATTTAAAAAATGTAGGCTATGCCATAAGAAAATTAATTTTAATTTCCTCCCAAATGTGCCAGACACGAGTGGCCAATAGACAAACATTTCTTGTATAGGCCTACTATTTAGCTCATTATTAATTCGAGCTGTTGGTAAATGGTCCTGTACACCATGCATTTCTTATAGAGTATTTAAAATCACTAAGCTTAGTTAGTACCTGCACTGGTTGATATAAATGCAGACACAAAGCTCATCTATACTGGGTAGGCTGTTATACTCTTAAATTGTCATAACAAATGTCAGTGAAGTCTAAAATGTATATCTTGTAGGCTACATGGGGGTTTAAAAATAATTCAAACATTATGCTTCTTGAGACATTCAAAGTGAAACATGATAAAGTTGACTTGATTGTTTCAAATTTATTTTTGAAAAAAAAAAAAAACTACAGCCCAGTAGCTCCTCCTAATTATGTGTGGCAGAGTTTTGAAGATTTAGAGTGTGAAACTCAATTTATACACTGCCCTATCTTGAAGAGCGCAACACTGTTGGACAGTTAGCTGTGACGTTAAAAACTGAAGTTCCTAAGTCACTTAATCTGATTCACACAAAAATTGATAATTATTAGCTACACTTACAACATTGAGTCAATTTTACATTCAAAACTTATTCGTTTGTATGTGCAACAACAATTTATTACCTATTCCATAACGTAGTCTTAGGTGAAGAAACCAGCTGCCCACAGTGGTGGTCATTTTGTCTAAGGTGTTCAATTCTCATAACACTTTATCCCCATAATCAGGTTGGGGTTTGAATCCAAGCCGAATTCACTCGCAAGAGTCCAACATCCAACCACAGTTGGTAGTGCATGTGCCAACTGAACTTGTGGTCCACGTTTCCATTCCCCCCATGGTTGAAGATTTATTGGTAAATTGTTGGATAAGGGACTAAATGTTAAGTTTTTCTTAGTATTAGTCTAGTTTGTAAGTTGTGTTGATATAATTAGTGTGTTTTAAAAGCGCACATAAATACACCAAATAAAAAAAGAATTATGTAGAGTTAGTTTTATCAAGTAACTTCTTCATAAATCCGGGCAAATATCGGTGCAGTACTCATAGCAATTTACCGAACATCCTTGATATTTATTTAAATTAGTAAATGTTACTTATAGCTAAATCAAAGGCACTAGATATAGCACTACTTGTAAATATAATACAGCACTGATGAGCTTAGCCCCAATAAATCCCACTACTGTTAACAGTGGGGAATGTGAACTGATGTCCTCTTGGAAAGGCACAACACAATTGTTTGAAATTGACTTAAGAAGTGTGTCTACCATTTGTAAGATATGTGTTGTGTTTAGGTCATTATTTTGGTGCAGGCCTGAATGGTGTTAGGTGATTTACTTATACAGTCAACTCTCGATTCTACGACCTTTCACGGTTCCCTGGAAAAGTTAAGTTATTTCGACGAGGTCGTTATTGGAATTTGAACCAATTTTGTTCCACCCCCAACCCTCCACGCAAAAATTGCATTCAATTTTTAGACAATATGTGAAAAAAAACCCGAAAAAATCTACCTATTTCTTGAAGAAGTTCATTATGGCGGCCTGCTTTTTCTTAGCGCCAGTTTGCTCAACAAAGTCTTTCAAATTATAGGACTGGGACCACAGCAATTCGCTAGCTCTTTTATGCTGGCTGAACCTCTCCATCTTAGCCTGCTCCTGATTCACATGCGTCACACCCTTCAAATTGTTGGCCTTTACATTGTGGCCTTCCTTCTGTACTACATTCACAATTCCTTCTCTCATTTTGATAATCATAAAAATTGTCAACTTCTGAATGCCATGCCTCCGTGCAATCTCCATCTTTGTAATCTTCTTCTCATCCACTTCCTGGATGATCTCGTACTTCTTCATGTGTGTTAAGAAGGTCCTCTTTCCACTAATTTTGTCAAAATTATAAGTTCATATCAAATAAAAAAAATAGTACTGGTCATCAAAAATCATTCACAAAATCAAACCAAAAACATAACCAAATCGAGATAACATTGGCAAAAAAAAGCCTGGCGTGTGATGTAGTGGCAGTCGTGCGCGGGTAAACATTGTCTTGCTTGTGGGAGGGGGTGGACAGAGTCAAGTGCTATTGGCTGGCACTGATGGGGTGGTGTCTATTTTTATATTTGACCTACCCGAGTTACTAGTAATACAGTGCTCACAAAGATAATCCTAACACAGTGACCTAAATAAGTGCAACAAACACATTTTTTAGCCTATTTCCTTAAAATTTTCAACCTTTTTTACCCCCCACATTTTTCACGGTTCCCCAAAAAAGGGTCATTACTTCGAGAGGAATGCTATATTAAAGTGCTGGCCAACAGTCGTAAGACCTATAACAGGCCAGCACTGAAAAGTACCTTACAAATATATATATTTACACGAGACAATAAGGTAAACAAAAATGGCTAAATAATGTTATATACTGATGAATAGTTTTGAAAAAAAAATAGTAATTAATAATGATAAGAATAAAAAATAGCATTAATAACAAATAACTAAGGAGTGGTTAAAAGCAGTAACAATATGCAAAAAATAGATCAGAATATTGTAAATTTAAATATTATAGGTAGAACCTCTACATGATAAATTATTGATATTGGATTTCCTTCAATAACTCTGAGTTTAGCTTTTCTTTTATGATAAGAGTCTTAAGTCGACAAATCTAGAATTGGCGCTATGGATACAACGACCTATATGGCATACCTTATAAGAGCTATTGAGAAAAAATAATTTTGGATTACTAGAAGCCCAAGAAGGGATATGAACGCCTACATGATCAAGGGCAAATTTGCAAGAAATTTTGTTATTGAAAATATTAAAAACAAAAAGGGCATCACATTATAAAGTCTATGCAAGAAGAGAGTTTGGAGCCCTAAGAGATTTCGAATTCTGTCATAATCATAATAAATCGTGTTACTAAAGAATTTATCATAGCACGCAGCGACAAATTTTTTTTGAACGTTTTCCATCCTAAGAGAGTCAGTTAAGGTAATGGAATTCCAAGCAACAGTAGCATAACCAGGGCATAGTACAGACAAAAAATTCAACTTTCTTAAATGATGAAGTAATAAATTTAATAAGTCCAAGTAATTTCAATGAATGGGAAATTACATGGTCAACATGATAGTGGAAATAAATTTGTTATCCAGGAGAACACCAATATCATTTATATATATATAGTGCGAACTATGTTTTCACTGCCCAATTTATAAGTAAAAAAGAAAGGATTAGCTTTCCTAGTAAAAGATATATATTTGGTCTTAGATTTATTAATAGACATTCCATTTTCCAAAGACCATTGTAGAATACCATTTACATAATTTTGTAAATCTATACAATCTGCACTTGATTTGATAGTTTTAAATAATTTTACATCATCAGCAAAGAGTTAATAACTAGATGAGTTCAAATATTTACCAATGTCATCAATAAACACATTAAAGAGAAGAGGACCTAAATTAGAACCCTGTGGTATGCCACAGGGTGCTAAAACTGTATTTGAGGTGTGTGAATCAATTTTAATAGTGAATAATCTTTCATGCAAATAACTGCTGAACTAATTTACATATGAGTGAGAAAGTCCAAAATTACCAAGTTTAGAGAGAATATTATGCTGATATAAGTCAAATGCCTTACTTTGGTCAAAATAAATAGCATCAACCTGACCTTGGGCAGAGACTTGAGGGGCAACATGCCCAAGAAATTCTCCTAAATTAGTGACAGTAGATTTATTTTTTATAAAGCCATGTTGATTATGTATGATTTTCTTGAATACTATGGAGAAAGTGTTTAAGAGAGAAATTGGTCTATAATTACAAACATTTATTTTGACCCCTTTTTTATAAATAGGTATAACAACAGATTGTTTCCATGTAAGAGAAACCCTTCCTTCACCTCTGACAAGACGTGTATTAATCACAACTTGTGAATGTGAGGAATGCCAGGCCTCTACCGTGGTTCGGATTCCACGTTAAACTGTAGGTCCTCCATTTCATCTCACAATCACCCTACCATATTACACATTAGCGTAAGTGCGTATAACCCGAACGGGTAGTAAGACGCGGTGCTAATAATAATAATAATCCATGTAAGAGGAAAAGTTTCATTTGACAGGCTAATGTTAAAGATATAGGCTAACAAAGGGCTGAAAATGCTGGCACAGCCTTTAACAATAAAACTTGGAATTCCATCTGTTCCGGCACATCTAGAAGAACTCAATTTTTTAATAGCATTAGTAACATCCAAGGGTGTAATTTGGCATATATACAAGGGCGCACTAGTTTCAATAACTGGGCAGGGTAAGACAGGAAAAGCTGAATTATAAACGGAATGAAAGTAGGTCCCAAACGCATTAGCAATTAATAAAGGATCTGCTATAATCTTGCCATTAATTTCTAGGTTAGACAGGGAAACATTATTCATACGATTATTTTTAACAAATTTCCACAATTCTTTAGGTGCCATTAATTTCTAGGTTAGACAGGAAAACTTTATTCACACGATTATTTTTAACAAATTTCCAAAATTCCTTAGGTTTGCATTTAATACTATTTTCTATTGAGTTCATCCAATTGGCTCTGCCTATAAGCAAAGTAGTTTTAACTAATTTACAAAAGTGAGAAAAATGTGAATAGAATACACTATTATTTGTTAGTTTAAACTTAAAAAAAAAGTTTTTTTCCCCTAATATAGTATTGAAGAGTAGAAGAAAACCAATTCGGGTATTTGGATGAATTAAGAATAGTAATTTGAGGCATATGCGTTATGATTTTCCTTTGGACTAGATTGGTAAAATTATCTACAGCCAAATTAACATCCATAGTAAAATAAACACAAGACCAATCAGCAGTGGCTAGCTCTTTGTAAAGATTAAGGTAATCACCACTTGCATAGTCAATATATGTATTAGGGGTGTCATTAATTTTAGTAGCAATAGGTACATCAAGTGAAATCAATAATTATAATTAAATAATAATAATAATAATAATAACTCTGACACTAAGAACTTTAAAGTTCATTGCAGCACCTACAAAAGTATGCCAACTATCCCTATCTTGAACTAGTTCTATCCAGTCTATCTCATTCTAATTTTATCCTCCCATCCGCGCCTAGATCTAGGTCTTCCCAATGGTCTCTTCCCATTGGATTTACTAGTCAGTACCATGGATATGGTTTTAGATTCTCTAGATCATGCTGGGTGATCTTCCTACTGTAATCTACGAGACTTAACTATCCTAACAATATCTTATGATGAGTACAGAGTATGTAACTCATCATTATGTGACCACCTCCACTCTTTATTAGCCTCATCTCTTTTGGACCAAATATCTTCCTAAGCACCTTGTTTTTGAACACCACAATTTTTTTGACATGTAAGGTAAGAGACCACGTTCTACACACATATAAAACAATCGGTAACATTTATCTTTTTTGTATTCTGAGTTTTAAATTCCTTGAAAGCAGGCGAGATGTCAACAACTTACTGACTGAGTGATAGCATGCATTTCTCCACAGTATTTTTTTCCCTAATTTCCACTCTAATATCATAATTGCTAGTTAAAATTTTCCATAAAAATTTAACTCTTAAACCATGTCAAATGATATGTTCAAAGTAATCTCTAAATTATTGTCCTCAATCGGTGTTCTTTGTGTGATCATATGCATACTCTATAGAGATTTCACTTTTAAACATATTTACTTACTAACCTCTGATAAAATTTCTGCATTTCTTGCAACAGCTTCTTTATTATTACTCAACAAAGCTAAATCATCTGCACATCCTAATAGCTGTGATATACTGTTTACTGTAAATCCTCCCCTACTCTCTTGCATTACATTGCAGTGAATAATGATGATAATGATAATATAAATTGGGGGTCCGAGGTTCAATCCTTGGTCCCGGCACAGATTTAGCTGATTGCCAAACCCTTTCTTCACCTCTGACAAGACGTGTATTAATCACAACTTGTGAATGTGTGTAATGCCAGACCTCCACCGTGGTTCGGATCCCACGTTAAACTGTAGATCCTCCATTTCATCTCACAATCACTCTACCATTACACATTAGTGTAAGTGCATACAACATGAACGGGTAATAAGACGCGGTGCTAATACCGGTAATAATAATAAAAAATATTATTTACACAACCCAAACTTCAAGTATATTTAATCTTTGTATAACATAAGTTTTTTTAGATAAAAATTGTCAATCTGTCTCAAGCGGATAAAATATGGCAACTGTACACTTCGTAAGGCCTGTACTTCAATTTAAGAGTAGATCGGCTTATAGTCTAGTTTGCAGATGACTTATAGGTCGAGGTTCATATCCCAGACAAAGTATACTGAATAGTTTTTTCCTAAATAGTTGCTGCTTACAACTCTCCCTCCACACAAATCAGCTACCTTCCACAAGGCTATACCTCTCTCTCATTGCTACACCTTTAGTGTTATTAAATGTGGATAGTCGTGATAGGTAGCAAGACACGGTGTAAAATAAGAACGGGAAAACATTACTAGAAGGTGCATTATTGGTTAAGCTGTCACGCAGACTATGCATGCTATATATAACATTTAACAAATCACTATTAGGTGCAGGGTAAGTTACACTGCACTTGCAGGGAATGCCTGTTGCATGGAATTATTCAGAACTTTAGTAGATCTGCAAACTATGGCTGGTTCTTGATTTGATTAGGAAATTGTTTCTTTAGTTTTAATTTACTGTACCTTAACAAATTTATTTTAATTTTTACAGGGCGATTTCTTCATACAACAATCTAAATAAGTGCTCTTTGTATCAATAAAATGTAGAATTGACTAAAAAGTGTGGATACTCTTGTAGGAAAAAATGACTAAGATTTACAAGAGAACTATTTGAAGATGTTAAGTAACAAAGTTAATTTAAGTGTGATTAATCGATGTTTATAGACCATGTGAACAATTAATATATTTTAATATATCTAGACAATTTAGACTGAACTGTCTTGTAAAATGAATATATCAGGTCAATGTCCATCCGAGTGAATAATTTCTTAAACCTTTAGTATTAAATACATAAGTCTGTTTGTTTTACAAGTTATTGATAGATAAGTGTTTATTTAAATACTGTCACAATGTCGTTCCTGAGCAACTTGAAGAAGGTGCTACACCTAGGAGGTGGCAATGATGCCAAGAAGAAGAAGGTTTTCAACAATATCAAGATGGATACCAACCCAGAAGATTATTGGGACATGGTCGGGGAGTTGGGAGATGGAGCATTCGGGAAAGTGTACAAGGTTAGTGCTAGTGTCTTCGTATACTATATCTTCTTCAATACACATTTTTTTTTAACCATATTGCTGCATGTTTAGCGATCTGTTGGTTATTATCGTTTATTAAATCTTACTAAAACAAGGCTTTTTTTACCTTGCATGATGTATTATTTTAGAACTTGCCTATTTTTATTTTATTACATAATCATCAATAATGTATTTGAAATGACTTCGGAATTAACTTTACCAATAACACAAATATTTCATTTTGTCACTTCATCTTACACTGAAACATAGCTTCAATGGTATTTATCAATATATTTTAACGGCCATCATATTTGTAATCTTGGGCCGCGTGGAACTTGCCAGTACGGTCCTGTTTGCACTCAAATTTTATGTACTGGTAGCATTTAAAATCTTATTTAGGACGATTCTTGAATACTGATAAATCTTAGCTGGAAATTATGATGCACATTATTTACTCTGAAATGAACAACACTCCATGTGCATTATTACCCTAGGCATCACTCAGAGCAAGCGGTCTATAATCGTCCTAATTTTGGACCCCTATTAAATACATTTTTAATAAGCCCTTGTTCAGATGGAGAGAGGGGGCAATTAAAGTTAAAATAGTTAAAAAGAATACCTCTGTCTTGCTGCTGCACAAAAACAACTTACCTAGAACTTAATTTTTTTTTAAACATTTTTGTGTATACTTAAAGGTTTATTTCGATGTTTAAAATATACCATAAATAAAAGTTATAGTTAAATAAAACATCTTAACATTTTAAACATGTTTCCAATAAACAAACCATTTGTTTTGTTCATTTTTTTAAAAAAGGTTATAACCGGTCGCAAGTTCATAGAGGTTAGGGCACACATATTCCAATAAACATGAGAGATGTACTATTCTATAACTGACTAATTTAATAACATGAGATGGTATATACAATTAATTACAAACCTATCAGATTGATAATAAACATGACTATGGGTAAATTACCCCTAATACTCTATATGACTAACCCATCCAGAGGTCCTATTTTGAGCTACATCCTATAATGAATTACTGGACACAACTGAATTACTACTAAAGTCCGTGGATGAACTCTGGGTCATGAATAAGCCGTTCATTCCCACCTAGAATTTGCATGTTCACAGATCAGAAACAATTTTTGCACGACTAGGAGCGTCATTGTAAACTAGGCGGCCGTCCAAAGAATTCCAATAATTTTTTTTTATTTTATTATTATTATTTTTACTATATATCTTCATTATTATTATTATTATTATTATTATTATTATTATTATTATTATTATTATTATTATTATTATTATTATTATTATTATTATTTTTTATACTATATACTCTATACTATACTATTATTATTATTATTATATAACCTACCATACTACTACTACCTAACTACACTACCACACCACCACCACCACCACACCCACACCACACCACACCACCTACCACTACCACTACCACTAACCACCTACCACTACCACCACACCACCACCACCACCACACCACAAAGCCATCATCGCACCACGAACCATCGTAAGCATAGGGTCATGACTAGGAATGCCGAATAATTTTTCTAGTTGTAACTATGTGTTTCTGTATCTGCACATTCTTAATTTTGAGGATATCTCGTTAAATCACCTTTCGGTTCCCAACAATCACATTATTTATCAACCTTGGTAGGTAGTATATCATTAGATTTAAAAAATCCTCATTGTTGTCAATAAAATGTTAATAGCTCATAAAATAGCTCAAAGATATAAAAAAAAAACTGGCACAGTACACACACACACAATCAAATTAAATGATGGCTATGTTTACAAATACTTGTTTTAAAATTTTGATTTTATTTGTTTACAGTCTCTAAATAAATTGACCAATCAGTTTGCTGCTGCCAAAATGTGTGCTCTTGAAGGGGAGGATGATCTTTCAGACTTTATGATTGAAATTGACATTTTGTCCGAGTGCAAGCATCCAAACATTGTCGAACTCCATGAAGCATTTTTCTTTGAAGCAAAGCTTTGGGTAAGAAAATAATACCGGGTTTTGTATGTTTTAGTTTTAATTTCCATTAATTTATGGTCAATACCAAAAATGGTACTTTTTAAATCTTCTTCTATTCTTAGTAGATGAGTTAAATTCACTTTTTGTCTAAATTAAATCTTCAATTTACCAATGAATTTCTTAGAATATGTTTCATGGTTGGTTTTAACTAATGAGTAATTATGGAAAAGGTTGTATTAGAATAAGTACCCACATTATTGCAGAGAGGGTATGGGAAAATCACCTAAATATAGCATATATGTGCATTTAGCCTAGATTCAAACCTTGACCTTTTCGTCAATGGCTATCCAGTCTATTACTCGACTGATGCTTTAGACCGTTTGATGACGAATACAGTTGCTTATATAGCTAATCTAAAAAAAATTAAATGGCTGAATCTTTATCGTTCTGATCACAAAGGGGTAAATTGCTGTTTTATCTTCTAGTTGCTGTGTTTATTAAGTTAGTACAAAATGCTATTAGGCAGGGTGCTAACACTATATTTTTCTAGTATTTTATTTATTTGAGATGTGTGCACTTTATCAATCAACTGATTCAGCACACAACTTACAAACTAACTTAAATTTAGGACAGCCTGGTACCTTTAATTCAGTAGATGCACTTCCGAGTGAGCTAAGATCTGTAGAGGACATGTGAGAAAGTAGGAATGTGATTGTATTTGCAGATGCTGATAGAGTATTGTGACGGTGGGGCCCTCGACTCCATCATGGTGGAGCTAGAGAAGCCCTTGACGGAACCCCAGATAGCATATGTGTGCCAGCAGATGACCGAGGGGCTTGTCTTCCTTCACCAGAGCAAGGTGATTCACCGTGACCTGAAGGCAGGCAATGTGCTACTCACCATGGCTGGCGGTGTCAAGCTAGGTACAAACTTCTATATCTCAAGATAAAATACAGATCGATTTTGATTTGAATTCTCATTTGATCTACTAATTCCAAATCTAGTATCCAAAATTTGAATTATGAATTCAAACCATTAGCTTGAACTTTAAATTCAAATATTAACTTTAAATTTCCATATTGTCAATTATAATCTTTGAAACCAAATGGTGAATCTAAATTTAGAATTTGAAGTCTGAGTCATAAATTTGAAAAATCTGACTCTTGAAATAAAGGCAAGGTGCATGAGGTTGACTCTTTCCAAATTATTAATTGAAATTCATTTTCATTATATGAAATTATTTATTTGGAAGAAGGTACAAGATAGATGGATAGAAAAAATAAGGGAACGAACACAATATGGCTTTTACAATGAAAAGAAGAACACAGTTCACACTTTACATTGCTGCCACTGGACAAAGAGATATCGGCTGCCTCTTTAAGAAAATTGATCATCACCGCCCAATCCCCTGACCTAGGTTTCATTTTGATTGAAACGTCGGACCTCATCAGGGAGGCGTGTGAAATGTGGCAATTCTTCCAAATTACACTTCCATTCCTACCCCCTAGAATAAGTAGATAACCTGCATCAGTGGTTTCACATCACTATAATGGTAGACTGATTGTCGATTACAGGGGGACCCGGGCTCAAATCCTGGTTGAGTATACTGAGGGTGGTTCTTCCTCAATGGGTTTTCACTTTGCATTCACACAAAAATTTGGATAACTACCCCCTAATATTCTTCCTTCTTCGCTCCTAGTTCATTAGTGTAGTTAATTTGTGTGAATAAACTGATCAGGTTCTTAGGAGCAGTGAAAGAAGGGTAGAGAAAAGTCAATAGTTTGTGTGTTGAAATAACAATTAACTGAATAAAATGCACAATGATTTGACTTTTGAATTTTATAAAGTACCAAATCCTTAAATCTTGCCTCTCCCACAGGAATTACGGGTTCGAAGACTTGGGCAGGTAACCTAACTCTTTTTAACTATGTTATCCTCCACAGCTGACTTTGGTGTATCTGCTAAGAACAAGTTCACTCTTCAAAAAATGACACTTTTATTGGAACACCGTATTGGATGGCCCCCGAGGTGGTACTCTGTGAAACATTCCGAGATAATCCGTATGACTTCAAGGTAAGTTTGCTTCTTTTTTTTTATTTGCTATTTGATGCTTCTTAAAATTGCTAGTGTAATGTCGTCTATATATTGGTCAATTCATTAAGGAGAGCAGTATAAGGCATATCCTAATTGCTAGTTTTTATTAACACAAAAATAATTACCACATTTCCCCCAAATATAGGCTTCAACCAAATATGATTGTTTTGAAAGTAAAAATAAATAAATACTTCTGAAAATATGATCACTTTGAAAGAAAAAAATACATCACATTTCCTTCTTGCTTCCCTATTGCTCTTAATGGATGCATATTTTACTAACGGGGCAGTGATTCGCAATACATGGAGCCTACCTAGTGGGTTCGGCATAGCCCCTCCTACTCAATTCTGATCTCACCGCCAAGTGACCCGGTGGAGATTGGGTTGAACCCCAGCGGAAACCAGGTCAGGTGCAGACGATATACAGAAGACTGGTCAGGACCAAAACCAGCACGCTTGGAACAGGGTATGCTGTTTGGCCAGTTGTCTCCCAACCGGGTGGGCTGAGAGTGAGAGGGTTGGTGATGATGAGCTAAATATGGCTTCAGTTAGGGAAGTCTACCACCAATAGGTCGTCTACCTGAAGACCTATAAGCAGCAGCCTCGTTACTCAGATGTAGAGTGTGACAGAAGTAGTAAGCCAATGGCCGAAATCAACAAAAATACCAGAGAAAACAAAGAAGAATGTTGAATTGGAAAAATTGTTGACAAACACCTACAAATAGTGACTCGGAACATTGACTGGAAGGGGGGGGGGGGTGATTGGGGACATGATGGATGAGAGATGAGAGGCTGTCCTGGGTCTGAGTGAGACCAAGGGGTGAGGGAAGTAAGGAATAGCTTCATTCTGCAGTGGATGAGAAATGATTGAAGGGAGGAGAAACGAAATTGGCTTCGTAGTGAGAGAAAGGTTTCAGGCAGAGGTGGTAGGGATGATTGACCAGATAATAAAGATGACTCTAACTGACAAAAGATAAAAAAGGGAAGTGCATGCACACCAAGTGGGATGCCCAGCAGAAGAAAAAGACAAGTTTGAGGAAGGCCTGGAAAGTCATATGGGAAACGAATGTCAAGTAGTAATGGGGGATCTTAATGCAAACATAGGAAAAAAAAAGAGAGTGTGTGAAGAGATGCTAGAGAAAGAAGGCTGGGGAGATAGAAACAAGGAGGGTAGAAGGCTGTTGAAGTTATGTGCAAGAAAGAAAATGAAAGTGGCAAATGTCTGGTATAAGAAGAAAGAGAAAGCCATAATATCTCTAAATACAGTTGGGATGTGGATCAAAAATCGGGGATAGACTACTTTCTCACGGATAAAGAAATGAAATGACAGACCGTAAACATCAAGCTAATAATAAGCGTGTCCTTAGAAAGTGACCATAGGTTGTTGTCGGCAGACATAAAGGAATGGGAATGTGGGAGAAAGGTAGTAAGACAATGCCCAAGGATGAAATGCAAATTTTAGAGGTTAAATGGGAAAGGCTTAAGAACATTTTGGTGGGCACTGCAGAGGAGGTGTGTGGGAGGACAAGTAATAAGAGGATGTGAAAGGAAACACCCTGGTAGAACGACAGGGTTAAGGAAGCAGGGGAGGAGAAGAACTAAGCATTTTGAAGGAGTTTGAAGAATAAGAATGAGGAAACAGAGAAAGAATTTAGGAAGAAGAAGAAAAGAGCTAAGTGAGCTGTATGGGAAGCCAGGAAAGATTGGATGCAAAAATTGACAGCAATGCTGGAACGAGACGTGGAAGGAAGTAAGGTGGTGTAATATAGCCAAGTAAGAAACAGGAGGAGAGAGAGAAGACAAGAAGTTAGATTAATGGGATGAAGAAGGAAGAATGTTGAAGACAGGAGAGAAAGAAAAGAAACTCTGGATGAGATATTTTGAGAAAATGTTCAATCAAGGAGAGGAAAGGGATGAGAGCGAAACAGAGAAGCAAGAAGAAATAGCAGAAGAGGAGGAAAGAGGTGGGGGACACATTAAAGAGGATGAAACAATGTAAAGCACGAGGTGTGGACGAACTGACTGTGGAAATGATAAGAGCAGCAGGTGAAGTAGCAATACAATGGTTATTCAGGGTACTGAGAGTGGTTTGGAAGAAGAACAAGGTACAGGAAGAATGGAAAAAGGGAGCTATAATACCTCTTTTCAAGAAAGGAGACAGGAAGAGGTGAACAAATTATAGGGGATAATCCTGATATACCACTGTACAAAAATATATGAGAAGATACTGGAAAAAAGAATAATAAATATAATTAAAGGAAGTTGGAGAGAGAAACAGCATGGATTTTGAGAACGAAGGTATACAGTAGACTTATTATTATTATTATTATTATTATTATTATTATTATTATTATTATTATTATTATTATTATTATTAGCACTGCGTCTTACTACCCGTTCGGGTTATACGCACTTACGCTAATGTGTAATGGTAGGGTGATTGTGAGATGAAATGGAGGACCTACAGTTTAACGTGGAATCCGAACCACGGTAGAGGCCTGGCATTCCTCACATTCACAAGTTGTGATTAATACACATCTTGTCAGAGGTGAAGGAAGGGTTTGGCAATCAGATAAATCTGTGCCGGGACCGAGGATTGAACCCCGGACCTTCAGCACAGAAGTACAGTAGACTTAATTTTTGCCATACGACAGCTGATGGAAAGAATGTGTGAATATAAAAAAGACTTGGTAATGGTATTTATGGATGTGAACATATGATAGCGTGGATATAAATAAAATTTAGAAAGCAATGGAGGAGACCGAAGTGTAAAGAGGAGTTGTAATGTGAAAAGCATGTCTAAAGATAACAGGAGTTGTGTTAAGAGGAAGAGAGGAAGGATAAAATGGTTCCAAATAAAAAATGGAGTAAAGCAGGATAGTAATGGAAATGGTCTTGAACAAAGTGGCATTAAAATTTGGGTAGGAAAGAATGAAAGTCATGATGTTTGCTGTTGACTTGATGGTATGGGGGAGAAGTAAGAGGTAGTACAGAAACAACTACAAGAATAGCATGAGGAAGTGAAGGATTTTGGAATGAAATTTAGCATGACAAAGTGTGAAGTGATTGTAATGATAAGAAAGAGGATAAGGCTTAGTAAAGCTATGAAGTTGGATGGAGTACAGCTGAGAAAAGTGCAGAATGTCAAATACCTTGGAAGTGGGATTTAGGTGAAAGGTATCTGATGAGAAAAGGACAGCAGGGAGAGTTGTTCTATAGGTGTGTAATGAATGAAGTTATCTGCAAAAGAGTTGGGGTACAGGGATTACATGCGATAGTAGAGGAAGCAAGACTGAGATGGTATGGGAATGTAATGAGAATGGTAAAGGAGAGAAGACCAAAGAAAATATTGGTAATGAAGAATGTAGGAATCACTGGAGGCCAAGAAAGAGATGGGAGGAGTAGATAACAGAAAATGTTCAAGTGAGATGAGAAGAATGGAAGAAATTAAAGAAGGAAGAATGGTGGAAGGATAAAGGAAGCTGGAGGAATTCTAATAAACTGACCTGGCCACAGGCTGGAAACAGTTTAAAATGATATGAATTAATTGTGATATAATGGCCCCGCGATTGAAAGCCAATTGAAGTGCTACAGATTGTTTGTGAGATGATTGGTATTTATAGCCCTATAGCGGCATTTATTACGATATGGAATTATTATGTCCCACAATTGAACTCCAATTGAAGTGGGCACGTTTATTCCATCGCGTGATGGGTGCCAATTGAAATTATATGAATTGTTTGTGAGATAATGGCCCCGCAATTGGGAGCCAATTGAAGTGCTATGGATTGTTTGTGAGATAATTGGTATTTATAGCCTCGTGATCGAGCGCCAATTATTGTGATATTTCTTACACTTATGAATTAAGTAAGACCTTTAATTTGCACACAATTTATTTAGATCATGGCACTGATTTATTACAACGTTCTCTAGATTTATGTCGACGGAACTGAATATTACTGTGTTTGATTACAAAGTTCTTGTGTATTGCTGTCCACTGTCATGGATTCATACAAACAAGCGGCTTATATATGACCTACCCCTTGCTTCTTGGACCCCTTGTCACCCGTGTCAAAACCAACTAATAGAAATAGTCCTGGCAGCAGGTGTTGTAAAAGTTAGCTTCCTATTGGGTAGAGGGAGCTAGCGTCACTTGCTTTTTGGTAAACACTACGGAGTTGATTTTTGAAAGAAAAAAAAAGTTTTATTGGTGCAATCCTTTGACATTATTTCTGAAAAGTGCGTGATTCTCCATAGATGAAGTCTTAAAAGGATATTTTACATTCATTGCAGAAAAATACCTTCATCCATGACTTTTTACATATATGAGAGGGGTCCAAAACAGTATCATTACAATATGAATTATGATGATGGATGTGCATAGTAGACATTTGCATTAAGGTGTTCTTGATACGGTCTTGCACTAAGCTAGCTGTGCTCTAACAGCCTTGTAGATAGATAACCAGGTGTCTTTCTATACCTCCTTTATCTAAACCTCCTACCCTCTTCCATTAAGCACCATATTACTCGGTTGCTGACCTTGATATTCCAATAGCAAGTTGTACAATGCTCTCTCCCCTCCCAACCACTTCTCCCACACTTCTCATTTCAAAAACCACATCCATACAAGCTGAGAAAAGAGTAAACAATAAGTAATTCATCACACACATTAACATTTACCTAGGAGCATAAAATTTCAAATTCCACACATCGTTCTAGTGTGAGCTCTAGTATTTATTTAAAGCTTGGTTAGAAGCTCTAAAGTAATACGAATAAGCTTAAAATATGACTACAGGCTGAAACTTATTAGTCGGGTATCCTTGAGACTTAACGAGTAATGGACCAGAGAAATTGCCATACCACAAAATTTAACTCCTAAGAACCCATAACCCCTTCAGTTTGCCATATCTCACTGCATACTTATTGCTATGTCATACAAGGTAGAATAAAGTAGGGGTTTGCAAGCTTGGGTTTTTTAATTCAAGTCGAACTCGAGTCAAGTAGATCTAAAAGCTCCCGAGTTCGAGTATATTCATAATTTCAGAATGTTAAGTATATTAAAACACATGTTCTTAAAATATGAATGACACTCATTTTTATAAAGAATACTTTTGAAAAAAAAATTTAAATAATGAAAATATCGGTTTTTAAATTAGAAATAACTTATAAAACACAATTTAAAAATAAGAACACTCAAATAATAATCTAATAAAAAATAAATGAAATGGTTTTAACACTCATGTCTTTAAGGACATTAAAATTAAACTAACAATTATAAAAAAGTTAATAAAATGAATAATTGCATGATAGCTTGGAAATGTATAACAAGACAGTGTAGAAACACTTTACAATAATGTATGGTTGCTCATCATGCTAACGGCGGTAGATTAAAAGCGTACTTGACCACACATAATGTTGGACTAAAGAGTTTAAACTCATACTCGCAGAGCTATAATGTGTGGTTCTATGTGGGCTTAATTTCCAATGTGTCGCCAACCTAATCCTTAATTTTAAAGCATACATTAAATAACCATAGTTTTATTTTATATTTACCCACATTTACAGACTAAATCTCATGCTCATCTAGTTTGATCTACCGATAACAGGAAGAATGGGGTTTGAATCCTGGTCGGGGGTGTACTTAGGGTAGTTAGGGTAGTTGCCCAGTCTTCCTTCACTCAAGTGTGAGTATACTTGCTATAACTCATCCCCATCCTATTAACATGATTAAAATGTCTCTAGCCTGGATACTGTTAAAGTTACTTTTAAATAAAATTCATTTTATTGAAGGGGAAGATAGGACACTTAACAAAATTTTTCCCAAGGATGCTCTTTTACTGTCACAGGTCGACATATGGTCCCTTGGCATTACTCTGATCGAGTTTGCCCAGATGGAGCCCCCGAACCATGAGATGTCCCCCATGCGCGTGTTGCTCAAGATCCAGAAGTCAGACCCTCCAAAACTGGACCAACCTTCCAAGTGGTCCCGTGACTTTAACGACTTCATCTCCAAGTGTCTCATCAAGGATCCTAGTCAGAGACCAACGGCAGAGGATTTGTTGAAGGTATATCTCAGAATTGGCAGCTGGAAGCTACAAGGTCTAACGTCAATTTTAATTTCAATTTATTTTCAATTGGATTTAAGTTATAAAGAGAAACCCTGATTTGTGGTAAATAAAACAATTCATCATCATCATCATCATCATCATCAGCCTGTGGTTGGGTCAGTTTATTAAAATGCCTCCATCTTCCTCTATCCTTAAACCATTCTTCCTCCTTTAATTGCTTCCATTCTTCTCCTCTCACTTGTACACTTTCTTTCCTCACATTTTTTTTTGCCTTCCTTGCAATCTTTTAACTACATACTTCATTGCCATCATTTTCTTTGGTATCCTCTCTTTTCCAACATCATTACATCGCCATACCATTTCAACCTTTCTTCCTCTACCATCTCATTTACTCCCTGTATTCCCATTATTTCCTGAAAACCTTCATTCCTAATCTTGTTCCTATGTCCATCCACCGTTTTTACTCCCTTAATATCCTCCATTCTTCTCCTCTCACTTGCAAACTTGCTGTTATCTGCTACTCCTATCTCTTCTTTGGACTCCCTTGGAGTCATTTCCACCCATACTTCAATTCCATCCTCCTTTTGATTAATTCCTTTTCCATTCTCATTACGTGCCCATGCCATCCCACACTTGCTTCCTCTTCTATCTCATGTACCCCATGTATTCCAACTTTTGCCTGAACACATTCATTTCTAATCTTATTTCTCCTGATGATAGCTAGTATGCTCCTCAAACCCTTAATTTCCATTGCCTCAACATATCAACATTCCTTGTCTCTTTTGAACCCAATGTCCAGGTTTATGCTGCATATTTAACCAAGCTACCCTATTGCTCTGTATATTTTATTAGTGAAATTTTAAAATATAACAATATCTTGTGTATGAAATAAAGTGCATTGAGCAAAAACAATTTGTAGTAAATAAAATGATAGAATAGTAGGAAAATAATAGAGCACAAATAAAAGTAAAAACACCAACATATTTGCAAACACTTTAATATTTTGATGCTATTATAGCATCTTTCTCAAGAAGTAGTAGTAGTATGACTAAACAGGATGTTGTCTTCAATGATGCCAACTTGATTGAGAAGGATGAAAATTTATTTGGTGGAGTTGAAATTCTCTGAAGGTTCCCCCATTAGATCTATATATGGTAGGTGGTGGTAATGTAGCCTCTGGGTTGAAATTAATGAATATTTAGGTTGGGTGGTTTTCTAGACTTTGCGATCCATTGATGTGCCAATTACTATGTTCTTAACTGGGATATATTGCATTGTGTCCTGTTGAATGATATTAACACTTTGAAAGTGTAGAAATCCTCACATTTGGGTTATGAGTGGAGTCATGTAGTCATGTGCTGAAACTAATTTTTCTGGATTTTTGATTTTGGTATCATGGCAGTGTCCATTCATTCGTTTACGGAAAGTTTCAGTGGTGAGCAAAGATATTGTGGTGTACATTGTTGGTATTCTAATTGGTAAATTGGTAAATTGGTTACTGGACTCACATGTGTGACTGACTGTCTTTGATGGTATGGATGGAGTTGGTGATGTTGCTAGAAAAAGTGGCTGCTGGATTATGTATTTAGAAGGCTTTGCAATTGCTACAAGGTTGAGAACCTTGTTTTTGTTGAATAAATTTTGTGTCAACAGGCTTATGACAAGGCTAACATGCTCCTCACAAACTTCATTTCCCTGGCCTCCACTTTCCTAGTCTCTCTTACATTCAATATCCTTATTTCTGCTGCATATATGACAATAGGTACAAAGTACGCCCTTCTTGTAGTTGTTCCTGTACTTCCTCTTCCTTCACTCCCCATACCATAAAGTCATCAGCAAACATCATGGCTTTCATTCTTTCCTCCTAGAGTTTTCCTGCCACTTTGTTCATGACCATTTCCACTAATATTACAAATAGTAATGGTGAAATGGCACTTCACTCCATTTTTTTATTTGAAACCACTCTGTCCTTCCATTCTCTGTCTTAACACAACTCCTATTATCCTTATACATGCTTTTTCCTTTCATTACAACTCCTCTTTCCACTTCAGCCTCCTCCATTGCTTTCCAAACTTTATTTATATCCATGTTATCATATGCCTTCTCCACATCCATAAATATCATTACCAAGTCTTTCCCATATTATTACGTTCTTTCCATCAGCTTTCGTATGGCAAAGATTAAATCTACTGTAGACCTCTGTTCTGTTCCTTTCTCTCCACCTTCCATTCATTTTATTTCTTATTCTCTTTACCAGTATCTTCTCATATATTTTTGTACAGTGGCACATCAGCGTTATCCCATCCATAATTTGTACACCTCTTCCTGTTTGTTTTATGGAAAATAGATATAACTCCCTTTTTTCAGTCTTCCCAGTACCCTGTTCTAACTCCACACCACCCTCAGCACCCTATAGAACCATTGTATACCTACTTCACCTGCTGCTCTAATATAATTTCCACAGTCAGTTTGTCCACACCTGGTGCTTTGCCTTGTTTCATCCTCTTTAATGCATCCTACACCTCTTTCCTCCTCTTGTGCTATTTCTTCCTGCTCCTCTGTCTCACTCTCATCCCTTTCTTCTTCCAAGTTGGAACATTTTCTCAAAATATATCATCTATAGTTCCTTTTCTGGCTTTCCTATCTTCACATTCTTCCTTCTTCATCCATCATTCTAACTTCTTGTCTTTTCAATCTCCTCCTGGTCTCTAATTATCGGCCATTTTGAAGGTTCAATCTTGGTTGACAAACATACTAAATTCTTTTCACAAGAAAATAACACTTGCGATCATAAAACTGCAGCAAGTCTTTTAAACATGTTTGAAAATTAAAACTAACCATTTCTGTAGGTTTTCGTTGTGGCTTCATGTTATATTAATTTGCACTAAAATGTTATTTTATTTTCAAATAATCTTGTTGTGGTTAAATTGCAAAGAGGTATTGGAAGGACTAAATCTATTGAAAAATACATCTGTAAAGTACATACAGTTTTAAAGGATTGAAAGAATTTTACGTGTTTTGTAAGAATACTACTATAGGCACACTAAGTTTGTTTTTAAAGACACTTTTAGTGTTAAAAGTAGAATGTATTTGAAAACAAATACCTACAATATACACCCCTGGTTTCTCTCTATGTAGTTGAATTTTTTCCAGTGCCCATTTATCAACTGCACCCTGGACTGCAAACCTCTCAGAGACCTCCTCTTGGAATACAGGGCAGAAGTTGTCGAGGAGGAGCTTGTGGATGATGAAGCAGAGGTAAGTTCCTTTCCTCAAGTGGCTAGTCACAGCTTGACACTAGAGACTTGATGAGAATATTAGTCTCAGGGTCGTTATCACTCAGATTGTATTCTGTCTATATAATGGGCAAGAAAAACATTTTTTTGTCACTCAATTAAAAAAAAAATTCTGTTAGATTTCTGCCAAAGATGGGTTGAATAAATTTTATTTTCAAATCTTAAAAAACACATTAAGCATAAGAGGATAACTTTTCACATTAACATTGTCTATAGTCTTTCTTTAATTCTTATTTGTTCACAATAATTGCATAGCTATAATAGAAAATGGAGATTGTAACATAATGAGAATATTTTTTGCTATAGTGAGAATTTGCATTAGCTAAGTGGTAAATTAATGGACTTGTGTGTCGTTGTTGGATTTGTGCTATAATTATGTTGAGCTAAATCATTAATAAAATCTCAAATCTTAAGTTTATTTTTAATCCTCAAAACTAGAATATTCTTAATGACTCAAATATTCCGTACCTATTCCTGCAAAAATTCTCCTTTTGATAGCCATCTAATTTTGGCACAAAATATAATTTACTTAACTTTTTATTGCAAATTTTTTAACTTGTTTTGCCTTAGGTTGAATCAAGTAATTTTTACACTTGCAATTCAATCAATTTAGATTTTTGACTTGTTAATGATTTTGTAATGTAAATAAAAGCACAGTGACGAATATGGTAAAGAAATTTGTGTTTTAGCTGTATTTTCTTCACAAAGCTTTGTAATAGTCTAAGCTGAATTTTTTTTTTGACACTAAGTCTAAGATACATGTAATTTTCAGAATTCTTTGTTAATGAAATACATTTCTTCTAACTTATTGTATTTTTGGTGGTGGTGAATTCTTCTTTATCTTTTGGCTTTCTTTAGAGGTCTGTGAGCTCAAATTTTTTTTCATCCTAATACAAGCTCAAGGAATCTCAGAAGGGAGTAGAGCTTACATTAATTAAATACATATTTTAACTATAACGATATAAATTAAAATATATAGATAGTATATATTTTAAAATGTACAGTTCTGTTTCATACGATATGTATATATTTTAAAGATGTCACAGTTCTTGTTTTTCTTGAATTTTAACCTCAATTTTTTGATTCATGATTCCTTTTCACCAACGTTTGCGATTATATTTTTTTTTCATGCACCACCCTACCATTAAAATATGTTATCTATTTAGTGGTAGGTAGAGCTAATGCTTGTATGTTTAATTGGACTTATATAGCAAAAGTTTGGGTACCAAAATTATAATTAGATTACAAATATAGCCACATCAATTATCACATGTGTAAATTTGAAAAATGACACCTGGACATGATCCCAGGATGCTTGGCATGGTGGCTACAGACAGGGAAAATGGAGGAAACCTGTAAAAGTCAAGGAATTCTTTAATATCAGAGAAATGGTTGGGGAATTTAAATACTTGACTAATTCTGCAGCTAAACATTAAAAAAAGTGATAGATTTTGTTTCTTGATGCCTACAAAATGCATCAATTGTCTAGATATGTCAGTGGTTAATGAGTGGTGTTACAGGGTTTATTTTTTAACACATTTACACACAGGCACAAATAATACCTTTTTAAATATAGAAAAATAACTTGAAACTATAAGAATGTTGATATTTGCTAGCTTAGAATTTTTAGAAAATACGTTATCAATGTAATAAACAAAAATATTCCCATCCACGAGAAAAACCATAAAAACACCAGGCCTGGAATTTTTTTAAATACTCTCTGGAAAAATCAGGGAATTTTATAGTAAATGTTGTGTAGCCACCCTGCCATGTCTTGACGCACCATTGATACTGTATAGTCATTTTCAATACCTGGATTCTTAAGTTCTCTCTTACCCGCCTCGTGGCGTAGTTGGCTAACGCGCTAGTCGTGTTGAGCTCGACGCCGAGGAGGAGAGATCGAGGTTCGAATTCGGTCGGGTGAACTGGGGGTGGTTTTTTCTAAATGGTTTTCCAATCTCCCTCCACGCAAATGCGGGTTCACTTCCCCTTACTTCAACTCTCCCATTTCCTAATCCATTAGCGTAATTAGTACTTAAGCGTATAACCCGAACGGGTAGTAAGACGGGTGCTAAATATTATCTTAAGTTCTCAAATCCCAGTAAATGGAAGTACTGGTATTGTGATATTAAGATAAAATCTCAATTCTTTCAATAACATTAAGAATTGAGGTTCTCGAGGTATTGAATTTGACATTCTTTATATTTTTTTTAATGAAAATAAGACGAACATATTTAAAATATAATAAAACATATTTGAAATTCTAATAGCATTAATATTTTTACATTGTAAATAACTTATTCTGTGCGTTTCATAAACAACATCAAGACAAGTAGAAAGAAGGGTCATCCACCCATCACTAGATATAGAAATAAATAGCCTTATGCAACAAGATTTAATTTGCCAACCCTATGGAGCTGTTGATTTCAAATTCAGTCTTACATTAAAGTCAGGCTCGATCTTGAAATTTGGGTACTCACAGACCCTTAGTTTAAAAAAAAAATGAAAACAAGATGTCTGCTTGTAACATTTTGTACTAATGTGCTCATAAATGATTGTTAATTTGTCCTCACGCTAACCTTGCATTTTTGACCACCTCTTTTTAATGAACTGTACTTAACCACTTCTTACAGAGAAACAATATTTCTTTCAGAAATTGAATCACCGGCTAGTACAATTATTATGCAAATTATAATATTTAGATTTTCTTCATTAGTGCTAAAGTTTTATTTAGGTACAAACAAGTAGGTATTTTTAATTTCTGACTCTAGTTCAAATCAATTTGAAGTTCTATTCAAGCTTGAGTAATAAAGAACAATATTTGCACTACAGTGTTTCAAGTTGAATTTGTATAGGTCTGTAGAGCCCTGCTAAAACCATAAACTCAAACATAAATTTTGTAAATAAAAGTAATGATCATAGAAATGTGAATACCCAAACAAAATTTAATTCAGCTGAACAAGTTTTATATTTTTTTATAATCAGAAAAAAATAAATATTGAGTGACTATTTGCTATGCAATAATACTTTAAAATTGAATCAAATTAATTAAACTTAACATTTCAAAATACATGTTTTTATTCTAGTTGAAACAAATATCTAAACAAATCTCAAACTTGAATTATAGAATGCTAACCCCCACCCCTCTGGTTTTTACAATCTTTTCTAGTAGTTGCCATTTTGATTTGATTGTTTATTTCTGGAACAATCATGTGTGGGTGTGTTAACTCGTGTCAATGTCTTGTTAAATCAGTTGTTTTTCTAAGAATGTAACTTAGTACTAGTCGGTGTTTCAATTGTTTCCTTTGTTGTCTTATCTGTTGTAAATTTATTTCATGCTTGCAAATATATAGAGGGGTAGGAAACAGAAAAAGCACCGAGAACAATATCAGCGAATTGGTAAGGCTCTCCCTCTTTCGCTTGTTTCTGTTGATAAAGGCACAAATTGCCGAATGCATGTTTCTCTTAAAGTTTTTGCTGATAGCAAATTTATTTGATGTGTTATGAAAATGAATAAAATTACTAAATATAACACAATTCCATTTTTAAAATATTTAAATCATCATTTTTCTGTATCTTGAATCGAAGTCTGAATCACAGCAAACATAGTACACAAATGTTCAACTTTTCTACTGTAGTATATTTTTCCTTCAATTTTGATTTTTATCACTTTAATTATTTGTTTGCTATCTAAAATAGAAATAGTGACTAAATTTTAACATTTATTTATTGTTATTAATAATTGTTAATTTATTATTATTATTATTAATAAGTAGAGACATACAAAAGGTGAGGTTAATTTAAGGGGAAAAGTGGTGTTATTTTCTCAAAAAGCGATGATATAATAAGCTGAAAGCAATGTTATTATTTACATAAATATAAGTCAAATTAGTATTCGTTAAAAAAACTAAGATAAAACTATCTAAATTTTTGTTCATATTGTGTAATTAACTACTTATTAATATATTTGGAGAAAAATCAAATATAAATACGCACAAAACACTTCACGCTTAGTAATATCATACTCGATATATCAATATCATTACCTTTGAGTCTTACAAATAGCAATATTGAGATAATCAATTATCAACTTAGTAGGGGTGTGCGAAGGCCAATTTTTAAATGCGAAGCGAAGTCGAAGTGAAGCTTGAAACTTGCGAAGAAAAGTTGAAGTTGAAGTCGAAGGCCTATATTAATAATGTATGCACACAGGCTTACTGATAAACTTAGTAAATTATGAATAAAGTTTTAATATTTACTTAAAATGTGGAGCTCATAAAATTATTTTGTAAAGTTTACATATCCATGTCTTTTTATCTGCATTTCAATTATAATAATTATAAATTAAATTCTGTTTTCGTTTCCCACTTTCCGTACTAGCCATTTTGAATTTTAAAGAAAACGTGAAGAAGCTATGAAAAACTTGTGACAAAATGCACTAGTAAATTTGTGACAGACTATTGCAAAGAGATATAATATTAAGGACTAAACATTAGACGCGAGCTGTTATGATAGCACAACTAAAGCGCTTTCTCTGCTTCATATCAAAGACCTTGGTGTTATTTCTTTTGTGTAATGTAGGTCTAATATTTAGTAAGATAAAATTAAATCGTTTGATAATTTATCGAAGTTTAATCCTTCCTTAAAAAATTTTCGAATATGCGAAGGCTATTGTAGATGTCGAAGTCTAAGCCGAAGGAGATTTGACCTTCGACTCCGATTTCGACTTTTCGAAGCTTCACACACCGTTACAACTTAGGTTTAGATCAAATAACAACATCGAAACATTTAGTCATAGAAGACTAAACTACTATCATATAAGTAGAAGGAAATAAAAACTAGGAAGATATAGTTTTTGCTATTCTGAATTTTGCCGTTTTGTTTTTTTACCATTTTTATTGAGAGGTAAAAATCAAAGTTGCAAGAATCGTAATATTAAGATCGATTCTCGATTCTTTCGATACCTTTAAGAGTCGAGGGTATTGAGGTATCAAGGAATTGAGTTTGACATCCATAAATATATCTCTATAGGGAAAACCTTTTTTTGATTTCAGGTAATAGTATTATATTTGGAAGATGCTATGGTTTAGGTGGATAGAAACATTTAAAAGGAACAAACGCAATATCGTTTTTACAATGAAAAGAACACTCCTCATGCTTTACATTTGTCTTAGGGAGTGACAAACAAATAGCGTGAAATGGGCTGGTGCACTATTGTGCTGAAACCATATCCGATCCATAACTTTATTTTCTGTCAGTTGGGGTATTAACCAATTCTGAAGTATTTCAATATAGGTTGTTTCGTTAACAGCCCCTTCAAAAAAATACTGTCCACTCAATTAATTTGCAACAACACCTGCCCACAACATAACATGTGGTAGATTATGTTTCAACTACAATGTGAAGTGTAGATTTTCCTTTGCTCAGAAAATGACATTGTGATTGCCTGTGCTGCAGTAAATTGCACACTCATATGTAAGGAGGACATTTCCTTGAAATAAAGCTGTCAGAAACTGCAATAAAGCACATGCTTCAATATGTTTATTCATATCAGCATCACGAAGTTAATTAATGAAAACAGGTCAAAATATTCACCAATAAGTCTTTAATGTGAGGAGGACGCATCGTCGAATGTGATACACTGAGTTCTAATGCTTGCTTCCATGTCAATTTACAAGATGACCATTTAATGGATGCTGCAACTTCAGCACATTTATTGAATTTGTTGATTGGTCGACCAATTTGAGGACTGTCTTTGACGGTTCCAGAACCTAACATTTATCTATCCCATACTAACACTGTTACTTTTCTTAGAGGTGCCCTCCGAAATATCAGTTGGAACTTGTCATAATTTGTGGCATTGTCTGCCCAGTGTGCAGTCTTTTGGGACCCAAACACTCTAAAATAAGCACTCTTCGATCAAAAAACTACTCGTATCTGCCATCTTACGATCCATTCATAACAACATCCTGCCCTCTATATTGTAGTGATGTTTATTTCACCAGTCACTGATACCAACCGTTTGTTTATTCTTGTTGTTGCCAAAACACGGTAGCCGCCACCAGATGTTATTCCAAGTATTTCTAAGTTATATTAATAATAATATATACACAAATCTTAGGGGTATGGTAACTTATGGCTCGCCCTTGGGAGTTCTCACATAGGATCACAGTGGTTTTCACACAAAAATTTTTTTTAATGTAGGTTAACTTTATTTAAACTAACCTCCTCATCTCTCGCATTAGATTAAGTAGTTTCTGTCCATTTACTGTAGCTTTCGGTTTAAAAATTCATATTTTTTTCTTAAATATAAGCTAAGTAGTAAAATAACTGAGAAATAATCGGTTTTGTTAGTACTCAAGTATATAATTTTCCTAGCTGTGTGCTTGCATTGTCTTTTATTTTTGTGTTTATTGTCTAACACACTGTGTTTCTGTTGTGCATGCGGCTCTCCTGGGCCCCGCCAGCCAAGCTGCATGCTTTCTGAGGTAACCTCGCCTGGGGCACCATAACTCCTTTCGCTGCTTCTTTTTTTTTATATGTGTGAAAACCTTTAAACTCTTTACGCGCATGGGCCGTGGAGCTCTCGTTCAAGCTCGTTTGTTGGTTTATATGTCTTTCACACAGATGGGGACAGACACCATGGATCAGTCAGCAGAATGGCTGCTTTCTTTGTTGAAAAATGCCAGGTTTAGTTTTCTGATAGGGCCAAATATTTTTGAAATAGATAGCTTGTTTAAGTTATTAATAAGTCTGGAAGTATAGTTGTGTTTGCCTCAAAGTTAAGTTTAATTAATAGGTAACATGATCTTTTGTCTATGTCATCACTCTTATAATAGTCTGGATTGCGGATGACATAAGAGGTCAAAATTACACTTTGATGCAGGTGCATTTACTTAAAACAACCTTCCTCATCTCTACCCTTTAGACTAAATCCTTAATAACCCTACCCGCCTCGGTGGTTAAGTTGGCTAACGCGCTAGTCGTGTTGAGCTCGACCGCCGAGGACGAGGAGATTGAGGTTCGAATCTCGGTCGGGTGAACTGGGGGTGGTTTTTCCTAAATGGTTTTCCACTCTCCCTCCACACAAATGCGGGTTCACTTCCAATTTAACACTCCCAGTTCCTAATCCATTAGCGTAATTAGTACTTAAGCGTATAACCCGAACGAGTAGTAAGATGCGGTGCTAAATATTATTATTATTATTATTATTAATAATAATAACCCTGTTGTTAAATAATGGTTATGTTCTAAAAAATAGTCATCAAGAACTCTTCACATGTGTTTCTTATCTTGCACGTGCAACAAATTGAAGAATATAGGTAAATACAGTAAAACCTCATTGTTAGAATTGCAATGCTGTTGCTGATTGATAGCATTTCTTTCAGGAGCACCGTGCCTCCCAGTTGCCTTTGGATCTGGGAACAGGCGAAGATGACTCAACCTCTCTTAAGAGCGACACTGATGTGAAAAGTGAGTTGTGCAGGACAATCATTTCTAGGTCCTTTCTCTTTATCTTTGTCACTTTTTAAGTGTGTGTGTGTTGGGGGGGGGGGGGGGGTGAGATATGGGTGTGTATATTATGTAACATGCACTTTTTCAAACACGCATTGTTACCTATGCAAACCCTCTGCATACAGGCCATTGTATTATCACCACACAACCTATAAATTTGCTAACATGCTCCTCACAAACTTCATTCCTATGGCCTCCACTTTGCTAGTCTCTCTTCTATTTCCATGTTTTTGCTGTATATGTGACTATGGATAAAAATTATGTTCCATACAGCACTTCCTTATACTTCAAGGTCATTTCTCTTCTCCATACTATTACTACTATGACTCTTAAAGCTGACAAAGAAAATAGAGAGCTAAATGTTAATATTTTTTCTAGGGTGAATTAATTTAAGCATTGATAAATTAAATTAATGGTGACTTGTTAAGTTTGTCACTATGCTGGGCATAACCATTAATAAGTAGTACAAGATCTATAAAACACACTCATTTAAATATTTAGAAAATAAAATACCTCCATATTTAATATACTATAAAATTTTTGAATCTTTAATATCCTTGAGGAACCTGCCTAGGTGGCATAGTTAGCTAAAGTGTTAGTTTTGTGTTGAGTTAGACTGCTGAGGACGGGGAGATCGAGGGTCGAATCTCACTCAAGTGAATTGGGGGAGTGGTTCCTAAATGGTTTTCCACTCTCCCTCCACACACATGCGGGTTCACTTCCTCTATATTCAACCTTCCCAATCCCTAACCCATTAGCATAATGAGTACTTAAGCGTATAACCCAAACGGGTAGTAAGACACAGTGCTAAATAATAATCCTTGAGGACGAGAAGGATTTGAGGACTTAATGTTTTGAAGGTCTCATCCCTACTTACAAAGCATATCAATCCTGCTATAGTTTTTATGAACATTTGACACAACTTAAGTCATTTGTTTACTCTACTACTTAATGTTTCATGTATTGCCCACCAGTGCCAGACGCGGTCCCACCACCTTCTAGGAAGGACTTGCCTGACGGGCTCAAACGGGAAGGTGACAAGGAAGTGGAGGGGGTGGAAGAAAGGAAGAAGGCGCGGAAGGAAGAGGAGAAGCCTGCCTTGACACCTGGCGACAAAGGGCCAGTATGTGGAATTTTATTTATAGTCATATGTTTATGGTAAATTAAATATGAAATTCTGTCATATTTTTTGTCACTTGTTGTTCAGTAATATGGTGGTATATATATATATATATATATATATAACTATAGACTGGACTGCCCATGATGGTAAGGTTGGGGTTAAAATCCTGGTTGTGTGTACACACCAAAATAAGTATTCAGAACAAGTTGAGAACTAGCTAGCTCCAATCTTGCTGCAAAATTTTGAGCAGGGAATATTTTAAGCGTCTACACTGGGTTACGAACTGAGGATTTCAAATCTCAACTTTGAAAGTTCACTCTCCTGGTTAAGTTCCTTTACAATTATGAAATAAGGTGTACATGATGCACACCCAGAGACTGACCTCAAACAAGCCCCGACCTCTCCAGACCCTGAACTCTTTCATGTAAACACCTTTCAAATGAACCTGATTAGTTCTGAATCAGCTCCAAACAAGTCATTTCATACCACATACACACTACCAAGAATTTCAAAAGGACAACTCCCGATCTGGCTCTGAGCTGGTTCTAAGCCGGCCTAGACTTTAGGTATGTACACTTCTTTAAGGTGGTCTTTTATAAGTGGTTTTCCACTCTCCCTTCACGCAAATGTATGTATGCTTCCTCTAAATTCAACCTTTCTCATCCCTAACACATTAGGGTAAATACTACCTGAATGGGTAGTAAGATGCTATGTTAAAAAAACTCTTAGTCTTGTTTTATGTTTGACATTTACACATGTATAGTAAATTAGTTAAAGAAAAAACACTCTGAAACTCAGGTTTAATTTACTGTTAAAGTATTTGATGATTATTTACAAATCACTTCTGGCTACCAAAGATTTCAGTTATAACAACACCAAATAAACTTAGATTAAACGAGAATCGGCCTATCTAGCACCCCTATACTGATTGAAACATTACAAAACACAACTTGTGAATGTGTGGAACGCCAGGCCTCCACTGTAGTTCGGCTCTCACATTAAATTATAGGTCCTCCATTTCATTTCACAATCACCCTACCATTACACATTAGCGTAAGTGCACATAACCTGTATGGGTAGTAAGACGCAGTGCTAATAATAATAATATTACAAAAGTATGTACAAATAATTTTTCTGTCAAATTTATAAAATGCAAATAAAAAAATTAAGCAAAATATACAAACACCAACAATTTTAAATTAGAGGGGGTTGAATCCAAGGTTAATAAAATGAAGGTTGCCGAGTTCCCATAAGGGCAACTTTAGACAGAGGTGTGACATCACCCCTTGCCAGATTGACCGCTCACAAAACAACACGGAAAACTTTTGTCATTTCTATGCCTTTAAAGTTGGTAAAGACACCTTTTTTTTCATTTAGACAAACGACTAGAGATATGCAAAAAGTTTGGTTATTTTTCTCAAAAAGCGATGTTATTATTTATGTAAATATGAGTCAAATTAGTGTTCGTTAAAAAAAAATTGGATATAACTGTTTACATTTTTTGTTCATATTGTGTAATTAACTATTTACTTACATGTTCTGAGAAAATTACATATAAATACGTACAAAACATTTCACGCTTAGTAAGGTCAAACTCAATATCTCAATATCATTACCTTCCAGTTTTACAAATAGCAATATCAAAATAATGGATTATCAATTTATGTTTAGACCAAACAATAATAACATTGAAACATGTTGTCATAGAAGACTAAACAACTATAAAATAAGGAGAAGGGAATAAAAATGATATAATTTTGCCAATTATGATTGGCTGTAGCAAGGGTCATATATATTAATGTCCTTGCTTGGACCTAGCGTGAAATATCTTAAAGATGGAAAACATAGAAGTGATAGCTTGAAATTGAAATTTAAGTATTTCTCTATAAGAAAAATCTCTTTTCGCTTTATGAAGTAATTGTTTTATTTGGAAGAAGGTATAGGAAAGGTGAATAGAAATTCTTTTTCCTGTGTTTGTCCCTTATGTTATACCTTTTACATGTTCCTATCTATATGTCCTATCATTCTTTACAATTTTCCATTTTCTCTCTTATGTGTTTTTTCTTGTTTCCTCTTTTAGTAAGTTGCATTGCACGTTTCACACTCCTCTTTGATAAGTTCCATTATGTTGTCATAGAAGACTAAACAACTATAAAATAAGGAGAAGGGAATAAAAATGATATAATTTTGCCAATTATGATTGGCTGTAGCAAGGGTCATATATATTAATGTCCTTGCTTGGACCTAGCGTGAAATATCTTAAAGATGGAAAACATAGAAGTGATAGCTTGAAATTGAAATTTAAGTATTTCTCTATAAGAAAAATCTCTTTTCGCTTTATGAAGTAATTGTTTATTTGAAGAAGGTATAGGAAAGGTGAATAGAAATTCTTTTTCCTGTGTTTGTCCCTTATGTTATACCTTTTACATGTTCCTATCTATATGTCCTATCATTCTTTACAATTTTCCATTTCTCTCTTATGTGTTTTTTCTTGTTTCCTCTTTTAGTAAGTTGCATTGCACGTTTCACACTCCTCTTTGATAAGTTCCATTATAATGAAACCTAGGTTGGGGAATTGGGTGGTGACGATCGATTTTCTTTAAGAGGCAACCGTTACCTCTTTGTCCAATGGCAGCAATGTAAAGTTTGAACTGTGTTATTCTTTTCATTGTAAAAGCCATCTTGTGTTCGTCCCCTTTTATATGTTTCTATCCACCTTTCCTATACCTTCTTCCAAATATAATTAAATTTAAGTATAGAAATGTGTGAAAGTGATTTTTAATGTTAACCTAAAAAAACCTACTAAATCCACTTTAAAAATTTTGTCTCAAAAACTTTAAGATATACAATAAGTATGATACAAAACAATATTTTAAGTTCAAATATGTTATGAAATAAAAGTGTAAAATTGTAAGTTTAACTTAAAGTTTTTGTGACGACATTTTTAACGTGTAAACATATATTTTAGACTTTTCATCAACTTTTTTATATGGTCCAGTTGATAATGCATTATTATTAATTGTCTATACATGTTCATATTTGATAATGTTTTTTCACCAGGAGTAAATTCAAATTATACATTTTGACTTGTAAGTTCACTTAATGCATCTACCAATTTAGCAACTGTTTAATTTATTAATTTAATTTTTATATATTTCTAGAGCAATCTAGCTAAGTATTAACTTTTAATTTTAACCTAATAATAATAATGGATAAAAGTTATCAATAAGTGTGATAGTATTAAGGATAGGAGTTCATTTGAAGTTGAGACAAGGTACCTGTCTTGATTTGGTGATATATTGATGGGACAGTTACCATATCCTTGGTTGTGAAGTGTTGCAGATTTCTTAGGCTAGGTATTTAAGCACCTTGATGGTGCAACACTGATTAAGGTCCATATTATGTGATACATAATTATTTCATCAACATTTAAGGCCACAAAATCTACTGTTGATAACATTTGGAACTACTTTTATTTTGAACCTTAACTCTTAAAAGTTTATTTTATCTATTTCAAGAATTACGTAAAACTACCAATATAATTTTCAGGTACATAGAAAACCAGAAGCTCTAGAGAAGAGAATATCTCGAGAAAAAGGTCCTGCCCCACCCCCACCAGCTCTTCCCAAGACAGAGGAGCGACCCAATCAGGAAGGCACAACTAGTATTGCACCTGAACCACAGCCTCAAACCTTCCTTCAAGTGTCACCAATCAAGGTTAAGGACATTTCTCCTGAGCCTCCGCTGGCCAAGGAAGACCCGCAGCCTCCCATCGAGCTCGCCAGCAGCGTCGTTGAGCCTTCTTCACTCACAGTGTCGCCGCTGCAAACACCTTTGACAGTTTCGGATCCAAGTGTTAGCAACACGGACAATCGCAAACTAAACCTAGTCACACCTTTAGTAGATAACCCCCCTGATGATCATGATTCCCTCCCACCGCTGGATGTAGTTGTGATAGCAGGTAAATAAAATAAATATTTTTAGGTATCTTAACTTTCTAGAGGTTGTTAGAATCAATTTTTCAGAATATATACACACACATAGAAAAGACAAGGAGAGGTCAGGGACATTTTAATATAGTTGGCAATAACTTTTAGAAGATAAAGTAAAAGAGCGCCTATAACCCAGTGTAAAGTCCGACACCTTAGCTCATTTGGTAGCGTGTCTGCCTATTGAATTTAAGGTCCCGAGTTTGATTCTCGGCATGGCCGAAAATGTATCGTAGATGAAATAAAATATGGGCTTACCCTTTCACATTAATAAATTGACGGCCAGGGATAGAATGTTGTGCCTGTCATAGTCATAAGTTAGATAATAAGGCATATGAAGCTACGACAGGCCTAGCGAGCCGGCATTGGAAAAAATAAGGCTTGAATAAAAAACTGACCCAGGCCTTAGGCTGGAAACTGTAATGGAATTAGTATAAATGTAAACCCAGTGTAAACTAAAAGTTAGTTTTAACTCCATTTAATGCACTTTATTGAATTATTCTGAAATATAGACACTCTTAAAAAAAGGACAATTCGGCTGAAAAAACAAATCTGGTTGAATCTGCCCGACGTCAGACGTATTCAGCCCAACTTACGGTATGACCAAGTTAATGGAGAACCATGAGATTAAAAATATCGGAGGAGTCGGCAGAGTAAGCCCGAACAATATTTTGGCCGAATATGGTTCTGTGACCATATCCTAATGTGTTTTTTCATGAATGGTTTCCAATTTTTCTCCACGCATAAGGGTATTAATTTTATCTCTATAGTAACTTGATAAGTCCTACCCCTACCCCATTGTGTAAATATCTGGATATCTCAGAAGAGTACAAAGACGTGGAAATGATAAAAGAAAACTTCAAATATAATTTGGATTTAACCTTGAATTTTCATCAAACAATATTCTTGACTGAGTATTAATATAAAAAATTATTGCTTTAATCCTAACAAATATTTAGCACAATCCAGATTTTTTTTTCTAAATTAATTTTATAAAGAGTTCAGTGATGCCTTTGACACACTATGATACGTGTAAATAAACTTCTTATTTCTTCATGCTCAAAATTGTCAAACTTTCAAAGTCAGTAAAAAAGATTAAATATCAATCGGAGGGATCCTTTGTGTGTTTTCTTTATGTAGCAAGTTTGATTGAAATTATCAAATTAGATCATATGTATGGAAACACACAGTGAACACTCAAATGCTTCAGATTTGTTTTTCTATGGCATGGCCATTAAAAGTTTTCACAATTTATAATTGCCGTAAAAGTTGTTTTTATACATAGATTACTAAATTGGTAACTTTTGTTTGGATCTATTTTTATATTATAAAATACTTCGAGATTTTTTTTTTCTTTCCTACAAGATATGGTTGAATAATTGAGCACATTGCTCTCTTTTACCTCTATAAAGTATTAGAGGTGCACTAGGCCTAATATTTGTAAGTTTGGCTAGTTGAGCACCCATACTTTATGTAAGAGACTGGTGGTGCAGTTCCTAAAAGTGCCATTCTTGGTAATTAAAATAGATTATTTACAATTAATACCTGGCTTAGTGATAAGCTTATAAATAATATTCATAAATGAAAGAAGACACTTTTTTATCTGGGCTTGTTTTTTTGTGTCTTATGTGTCTGCTGGAGTGTGGTAACAGCTGGGAGTGGCCAAGCCTAAATTGTGATACAACCACCTCTGGCGGAATTCAATTGGGATTATGACCACTTTGTGTTTGCCTCAGATATGTCACAATTCATGTTTTTCTCGATTCAATCTTTGTCATCTTTTTTTATTTTTTATTCCACTACTTAAATTTTAACCTCAAATTTTAAAGTGATAGTTTGTTTCCTCAACATTAACACTCTTTTTCCTTGTGTTAATCCTTACATTAAAAATATTTATCTTCAGTAATGCTGTAATATATTAACAAGCAAAAAAAAAAAAGTTATAGTAAAGTGGCCATTTTTATTTTCACATTATCGCTAACATACACAAGGAATGTTGAGTACATTTGCACTGTCTGTGTGACCACTGATCAGCAAAACCAGGAATTATGCTTGAATTTTGAGCATACAGAGAAAAACCCCTGAGAAGTGCTTGCATCTGTCCCTCTGCCAGAAATTAAAAAATATCAAGAGCCCTAATTTCAAGGTGTGATCAAACTACATGAACTTTCATAAATGTGATTTGGTAATATAATTCTAGAAAACTAACGATTTTTTTTTCAATATTTGTATATATAAAGTCATGTGATTTGAAACTCACTTGGGATCAATACCTAAAAAAATAATATCAATGTTGAATGTAAAAAATGAGTTTGTATTTTTAAATGTTTCTTTTTACCAGGACCCTAATATAGTTTTTGGGTTACCATTGAATCCTTAACCACTGGCGGTGAAACCAAGGTCACTGCTACCTCTCCCCTCCTCCCTACATCTGTAATGAATTAGTCCTATTCTCCTGCAGTAAAATTTACCTTTGTAGATTTAACTCCGTTCTATTATATTTGGAAGAATGTACAGGAAAGGTGAATAGGAACAAATAGAAGAAACGCACACAATATGGCTTTTACAATTAAAAGAAGGAAACAGTTCAGGTTTTACATTGCTGTCATCAGACAAAGAGGTAACAGCTGGCTCTTCAAGGAAAGGAGAGATATAATATTTAGTTTGGTCGTCTGTGTGTGTAGACTTTAAGAATATTTCCCAGGGTACACCTATGGAGGTTATTTACATGTCATAACCAGCAATGAGATGAAGTGATGATAATGATTATGTAGGTGTGGAGCTAGGAATGATCTTAATCAAAATATAAGCCTAATTAACCAAACCTTAGTAATTGTTGGGATAATTCCTCTCTCAGAAAAAATACCCACAGTACCAGCCAGAAATCAAACTTGGGACACAGTTTTGTAGCCGGATGCACTGACCACTTTACCACGGGGCCTGTTTGTACAGAATGATAGGACACTTACATAGGGACATGTAAAAGGTAGAACATAAAGAACAAATTTCCTTTTCTCTCTCCTTGTTTTTGGTTCCTCTTTTAGGAAGTTGCGATGCCTGTTTTAACTAGAGCTGGGCCGATCAGCTATTTTACCGATTAGTCCGATGCCGATCATTTGTTGCCGATTAGGCCGATCACCGATGCCGATTATTTTTGTTTTCAATTTTAATAAGTGTATAAAGTAAAATGACCCTTAAAACAAAAAAAAGTTACTTTTACTAGTTTTATAATGTCCAATATAGTTTTGTTTTAATAACATTTAAATAGAAACTTTTAAAATGTAAAGGTTGTTTAATTATTATTTTATATTGTTATTGTTAGGACAAGTGAACCTGTCATTAAACAAAAACAAATCACATTAATAAATAGCAAATATACCGCTACATATTAGATAATTAAAATATGATTTCACATTTATGATTAAATAGGCCTACTGACCCTTTCATTAGACAAAGACAAATCATAATCAGCAAATTTAAATTTAATTCTAATGATAAAAAATAATCAAGGCACACATATTTTTGCACACAAGGAGAATAGGCCTACATCTATTTTGTTTTTAGATTAAATAGGAATTTTTACATCCAATGTCTATTAAAATATGGCTTCAATATTAAACAATTTTTAACAATCGTAATATTTTTGTGAATTGTGATTTAGATATATCTTAACATAGGTTTTTGTGATTCTACAAAGCATTCCATCATAATTTAACTACTAAATCTTAATATTGTATAGAAATAAGTGGTTTCTTAAAAAAAAATATAATAAAAAGGTATCACCATTTTAAACAGTAATCCGATCTTTTTACTAACAATTTAAATAATATTAATGAAAAATAACATTGTTTTAACTACATTTAAATAAAAACTACCTTTAGAAAATCGAATTAACGGTGAACGGGTCAAAATGAACGGATCATCGAACTGAACCAGATACAATGAATCGTTCATTTAAAAGAACGATTTTGCCCATCTCTACTTCAATATGATAAAATAAATAATAAATAACATAATGTGCGACGAAAGTTATTTATCGTGTTTTTTTTTTAAGAAATACTTTAAAACTTATTTTAATTTACTTTTAACTACTAAATAAAATGTAAAATTTAAATATTAATATATATTGATTCAATTCATATTGAAATATGAGCGAAACAAATTCCCTGCCAGTGGAAAGTTTTGTACTTGCATTAAAAGAAAAACTGTTTCCATTTAAAACAAAATGTGCGCATGTGCGAGATTATTACGTCCGATGTTTAATTTTTTGGGCATCTTTAACAAATCGAAATAAAACAACACCAATATGCTAATATTTTATTTTATGATTATTAGATTTGTTATTTGTGAGTATTTTTATTTCTAATAACGTGCATAAATTGGAAAAAGACCTATGGTAAATATATTTATTTTGATATATTTTGTTTGGAATGTTGGATGTGCTGTTTATTTCAAACCTAAGTCGCTAAGAACAAGCTAATTATTCAAATATCACATACGAGAGAGCAGAGATAAAATATTATTTTTTTAGGACTTTAAATATACCCACACATTCTGAATAATCGGCATAAATAATCGGAGATTCAAACACCGATCATCGGAATCACCGGTTATGCGATAATCGGCCGATGATCGGATTAATAATCGGCATCGGCCCAGCCCTAGTTTTAACACTCCCTCCTGATAAGTCATGATAGAATGAAACCTAGGTTTTGTGGATCTCTCACTACAAATACAAAAAATGCAACTTTGAGAATAAATTATTAATATGTAATAATATGATAACGATAATTAAAAATGGTAATACAAAACTAGTACAGAGCTATTTATAAGTCTAAGGCTCTGTTTTATATGATCTTTTCAACAAAGTATAACATATTTGTTTTATTTATGTTTAAAATACTAAATTAAAAATAAAATGATACAAACTATCTCCATAGCAATATCTCCCTATTATTCATTGATTGACCTTAATTTTTCACCACCTTTAATTCTCCCCTCCCCCTAACCTCGTAAACCCTTGTTAGAAAATGAAAGAAATTACTATTGACACAAGCAGGAAACACTCCACCTCCAACCAACAGTACAAAGGAAAAGGCCGTTTTCCGCACAGCTTGACACTGGTGAGTCAACTAAATATTTGACTTTGCATTAAAGCATGATCATTAGCTAACTGATTGTGCAATAGTTGGCTGAGTACTGGATTGGCATCATTCTAGCCCTATATAAGATAAATTCTCGATTCTTTTGATACCACTAGGAATCCCTGGTTTTTAAATCACTATTTCATACCTCTAAAATGTATTTAGTCAGTGGCTTTAGTTTATATCACTCTATTCAAGTGGGATTTGTAATATAAATCTTATTGTGAATAAAATAAAAGTTTCATGTTATTTTAATTCATTTAAGATAGTTGTTTATGCTATTTTTCAGCATCCACACCATTGAAACAGCCGGAACCAAAATTCAACAAGTCGACGATAACTATCACGGCTGACGACATCCCTGAAGACCGCAGTAACTCGCTGAGCAAAAACGTGACGCAGGTGACCGTAGTGACGACTCACCCACCGGTTCTTCTGCCCCCTATCGACCAACTCCCTCCCCCGCCCCCGCCCCCACCTTCCACCCCACCCAGCGATGAAGTGGTGATTGTCGCCAATGAAACTAACAAGACACAGATCAACGAGTCGTCCACAGATGAAGATCTGTACCACTCGCTAGACTCCTTGGAGTACACCACCAACACCCCGCATGGTGACGTGCCTATCAGTATCTTACCTGGCACTAAGACACACCCACGAACCATTGCGCAGAAGTTGGATGAGAGTGAGGTATGTGAAAATATTACCACTGTCTATGGAAATCTAAACAATAATAAGGAATAGAATTGGGTCGAATCTTTTTTTTCTCCCCAAATTTGAACCACTAATCTAAATCATAATTTTACCTATGAACCTTGAATTCTCCTATCTATTTTGATTTTGTTCAGATTGATTCTTAAATTTATGTCCACTTTCAATTTTAAGTGGATCTGAATCAAGTTTCAAATGTTATTGAAGCTTACAAATATTTGATGTAAAGTTAAAGTTTTCCATGCTTTGCTCACCCCCATAAAATATCAATAGTTTATAAATATCACAATTTTTGCTATATGTCGTTTTAAGGAAAACCTCTTTTCACTTTTTGAGGTAATTGTATTATATTTGGAAGAGGGTATAGGAGATGGGGATAGAAACATACAAAAGGAATGAACATAATATGGCTTTTACAATGAAAAAAAACACAGTTCCACTTTACATTGCTGCCAATGGACAAAGAGGTAATGGCTGCCCCTTGAAGAAAATCGATCGTTACTTCCCAACCCCTGGCCTAGGTTTCATTCTTGTCATTAGGAAGGAGTATTAAACGCACAACACAACTTCTTAAAAAAGGAGAGTTCCAATAGAATGAAACCTAGGTCAAGGGATTGGACGATAACGATCTATTTTCTTCAAGAGGCAGCTATTACCTCTTTATCCCATGGCAGCAATGTAAGGTGTGAACTGTTCTTTTAATTTTAAAACCCATACTGTGTTCATTCCTCATATATAGTTTTTGCTATAACTAGAGATGGGTCCATTCCACTATTTCACAGATTCAAATCTTTATTTTATCTTCAAATCCCAGATCTCAAACTTGAATCTGAATGATCTTTTAAATTATGAATATGAAAGAAAATAAGAATATGGTAGGATTATAGAAAGTAGAAATACTAACTGAAAGTTAACAATTTTTGCTAAAATGCACTCACTATGACAGTCGTACAGTAATAATTTTGGTGTTAAGGTGGGGATGTTGAGAACGCAAGAAAAGATCAGTGTTTTTGCAGTTTCTATAGCATAACTTTTTTGACCAAAAAAAAAACTTCATAGAGTTTAATTTTCTTCATGTGGTGTTATCAACAGTGGTTGAATATTTATCATGACTCATGAGCATATCAGTATTTATAATATTACATACTTATTAAATTAAGAGAAAAGGTTGCCATTAAATTTCAGGACAACCTTGACAGAAATTCAACAACTGTTGATCACCTTATCAAGAAAATTAAACTATGTTTGTACTTAAGCGATATTTGATTTATTTTTGACCAAAAAAAGTTTTGTTATAAAAAGTGGAAAAACTCTGCTCTTTGCTTGCGTCCCCTACATCCCCACCTAAGATTAATGGTGTGAGTTCTTATAATTATGCTGGGGCTGGATCACCACTAAGCAGTATTATAACTCTAAAATTAATTCCAATTACAATTTAAGAAAAAAATTATTAATCTCAAATCCAATATTTTCTTAAATCTCAAATATCATCAAGGATTTGAGGGTTCAAGAGTCCCTTCCGTATATAAAATACATTCATTATAAAATTTACACTTTTTGTTCAGTAGTAAATTAGTGATTTGGTGTTTGGATGAAATTTATACCATTTACCTCCCAAAATCTCTAAAATAAATTGAAAGATTTTTTTTTTATTAATCACAAATCTGAAATTTTCACATATACCTGAATCTCAGATATGTATTATTCTTTAATATTACAGGAATTCTTGAAATCAAAGGTCCTATCCTTATTTAACATTTTACTACATTAAAAACTATATTTGTTTATATTTTATACGGAAATATACTTTTTTGTTTTATGCAAATTATGGTTTTATTCGCCACAAATTAGAACCAAGGAAATAATCAGCCAATGTTGGTTTAGGTATGCATAGTGAACTCAAGTATTGTCAGCCTGGACGAGAGTGACCGGGTGGGGGGCTCTACTGCTGAAGATGACACTGTGCTCCATAAAATGCTGAAGGATGCAAGCTATGTGTCTGTTGTCACTGTCGGGGACGAGGATGAGAGCTCAAAAGCTGCAGGTGACGGCAAGCTGCGCCGACAGGCATTCAGCTCACAAAGCGATGTGTCCCATCAGTCCACTACACGAAGTTTCAGTAGCAAGAGTGATTCCGGTAAGAATGTCGCAATTGGAAGTATTTTTTAATCGGAATATATAAAGTTTTCCGAATCGACTGATTTATACTAGCACACAACATACAATTAACTTAATTCTATAGACACAAACTTTGTCTTTAGTTCAATAAGTCTCTATTTCAACAAATGATTTAAAAAAATTCAAACTTGCGATTCTTAGCTCAATAAATATATATGCTAGCAACTGAGCCATAGTGTCAGACCTTTTAGTTAAGGTTGTTTTAAATAGAGCAATAGGCTAAGTTACAGAGATGTGCGAGAACCACTTTTTCATTTAGAGATGTGAATTCAAAAATTTTCAAAATATAAGAACAAAATGTGAGAACTTCCTTTGAAAGTACAAAAATGTAAATAACGTTTTTTTAAAGTACATCAAAATCATCAACCATTTCCAGCCTATGGCACATAAGTAAAGTGCCTCCATTTTCCTCTATCCTTCTACAGTTCTTCCTCCTTTAATTTCGTCCATTCTTCTTCTCTCACTGGAGCACTTTTGGTTATCTGCTTCTCCCATCTTTTTCTTGGCCTCCCTTGCAGTCTTTTTTCTAAATATATTTCATTGCCAACATTTTTTGGCATCCTTGCTTTTTCCATTATACTACTATAAAGCCACATCACACTCGCTCGCTCGCCCACTCACTCACTCGCTCGCCCACTCACTCACTCGCTTGCCACTCACTCACTCACTCACTCGCTCGCCACTCACTCGCTCGCCACTCACTCACTCGCTCGCCACTCACTCACTCACTCACCCACCCACCCACTTCCAGATGAGCTAGAAACTTGAAATTTGGCAAACTTATAGCTTCTAGCCTGTAACCAACAGGAAAATTCCAAAAAGTAAAAAAATTTAATTTTTAACCCCCGAAAAAATTCAAAATGGTGGAGCAACTTTTCTTTGGAGGTCTCTTGTGGCTAAACGGTAAGACCTATTTAAAAACAGATTGCACCAGCAGCAACAGATTTGGTGAGATAGAGCTAGATTTTTTTAAATTTTAGGTAAATTTTGCACATTCTCCACATTTTTGCACTCATTTACCATCCCGCGGTAAAAATGTCAATCCTGTTCATCGCTAAATGTTTTATTTCTGTATCGACTAAGTTAGGGACATTGGTATTTTTATATGTAAATTGTCACTCATCATTTTAGCTTTTAGGAATCGTTAAGTTTCTTATAGCTATTATTTGGATCAGAATAGCTAAAACCTTTCAATAATAATAAATCTTTATTTATAATAAACAACTAATTCAGGAACAGACGACGACCTGGGCCGTACATCCATCTTGGTTGAGGGAATGACTGTCGAGTCCACAGACGTGGATCAGGTTACTGATTCAATCACCAGGAAACTGAACGGTGATGTAATCCGATCAACGTTACCAGAGACTGAAGATGTCTTCATTGTGGTCAACAAGTCTACCAACATTCGTGGTGTGGTGAGTAAGATTAATATATTTTAGAATAACTTTATCACTCTTTCAAGAAGTTTAGCTATGCATTTCATGCTCTCTCCTTAAGAGTTCTGATTGAACAAGACCTAGGTCAGGGATTGGGACATAATGATCCATTTTCTTCAAGAGGCAGCCATCTTTTTGGATGGTTGCAGCAGTTTAGTGTGAATATTGCTTAATTAGAGCTATAAGTATAATATGGACTTCGCTAGTTATGTAGCAGTTACTAAACAGGTAGGCTAGGGTTTTAATAATGATGGGCTGCACACATTCTAATTTGGACCTTCATTATTTCTTTTGAGGTTAGGTAAATGTTGGTGCAGTTATTTGAATATATAATCTCCTTATTCTATTCCTTTAAGCTAAATATATCCATCCATACTGGTACAAGTGGTACTATTTGGATGGTTAAACTAATGAAATATCTCCCAAAAAAAAAGTATTTATATTCTTAAAGGCTGCTGTGCTAAAGCATACTTTGTTTTTTAAATCTCATGCCTTCTAACTCGTATTTTTTTCTCTAAGGTGGCTGCCTCGGTTGGCAAGAAAGTATCAATCACTGTCAGGCTACATAGCTTAAAATACATTGTCCTCTGTTTCTTGTTTTCTGGAACTACTTCTCTATTCTGTCTAAACCTATACTCCCCTTTCCCCTTCACCTACAATCACCCTTTGCCATGTTAATACAAAAGAGAGGAAATAAAAAAAGAAAACATCTTTAAATCTTATCTAAAGGTAAAGAGGAAAGCTCTCTGTTAGTTCTTAAATATCTTAAAATGTTCTGTTGTGAGAGTATCAAAATTACTGTATATGTTTGGGGCTTGAACATTTGTATATTGTTTTTATTTATATCGGTTGAACTTTATGCACTGTTTTGTGTGTTGGAACCAAAAAACTAAGTGTTTGGTGGTTATTTGTATGTTATCTGTACATTCCTACTACTGTCTCCCTCACTTGCTGTTTGCATCTTGATTCGCAAGCATTGCTCTCATCTTGTATTGTTGTCATGGTTGAATCCGAACCCAGCGGTCTCTGGTTGCACTTTGTTCATTACAGCTATTTAGCAATGCAATAAGACAAAAAATAAAAATAAAACTGAATAGTGGATTGTGTACAAGATGAACTATATTGCTTACCTTGTCCTATTTGAGATTTGCCGACAATGGGGGGCCTAATTTGTGGGTTGCTGTGTTAGAGTGGGAAGGATTAGTAAACGAGGGGTTAATTCAGTGGCACTTTTCGATTTTTGGCGATTTCTTGCTAAAACAAGTTACCTTAGGGCAAGTAACACTTGACCCAAATACAGAAGATTATCCTTATAACACTTGGTCTGACCATTGTGGCAGAACCCTTATATGAACTTGACTTTATGACGACCCTTTACACCTTTGACCAGGTTCTAACCCTTTTGCAACCGTGCTGTCCTTAACGGTAACATGCAGAACTACCACCCGCACTGAGCTACTGTGATTGGCCTTCTACCCTGCTTATGAAGCAAGCTTCATGCATATGTAATAGAAATTCAGACAGAAGAGCTAATTAATTATCACTGATAATATTTGTAAATAAATTCTCACAACTATGTAATTTTGTAAGATAAATTGTGGGCTGTGTTTAGTTATAGCTATATCTAATCTTGACAAGGTATAGTTAGTGATTGTAAGCGTGTAAATATAAACCCACACAGGCTGTTAATTTTAAAACTTAGACATAAGAAATATTTATTTCAAGAGAGGTATTTTAATTCTGACTGGATTGATGAAACCTTTAATAAGGGTAGTAAATTTTCTCTGAAAACAACTCCTACCAGAGCTCTCACTGACCAACCCTAGGGTATGCGCCACTACCAGCTGCTACCTTAGTCACCTTTGCGTAAACTTTCCACCAGTCATCAAACAGGGTGCACGCCACTCCTGGTTGCTCCCCTACCCACCTAAGAGGACGATAGTGTCCACCTCTCTTCTTGACAAGAGTATATGCCTCACCGGTCACTTCCCTAAAACTAGCGCACTTTAAGACCATCCCAGCCAGAAACAAGACCACAACAAAGTCGACCATTCAGAGACGAGCTAAGAAGACTTTTCTTTAGACTACACACCAATACAAGAGGATCTCCAATGGGCAACTCCAGACGCCGTGGAACTAGAGAAGGAACCAAGAAAACTTCTGACACTATGCCCCCAGAACCTTCCTCTATAAATTACCAATCTGCTTCTAATTCTTTATTCCCCCCCTTCCCAGAATTTTGTAACACTGTCTTCAACCTGACTATCAAAATCCCTCCTCTCCCCTTCCAACTCCCAACATGGAGGTAAACCCTTAAAAAGTTGGGACACTCCAAAATGGTAGGTGAACTTTCTGGTAGCCAGCATAATCGAGAAGTGGACTGTATAGTAAAGAACAATGAAAGACTCACCTGTAGGATGTAGCTTTATTAAATAAGTTACGTCCTAATAAACCAATTTTCTTGAGGCTCTATTTTCCCATGTGATTAATATCTACCCCCCAATTCAACCTTCCACAATATTTAACCATTAAAATTAGATCATAGAATACACCAATACAAAGCCAAACTCAACAACCAAACTAAAATGAGGACTTTGAAGAACAAATAATAAATACTAAACTAACATAAATAAGGAACTACATGAAATGAAAGAAAATAAACAAAATATTCCAAGTTCGTTTACAATATTAAATATATATACAGTTCAGAGACTGAACAAACTCTGTATTATTATTGGTCTTGAACAATAATTATATCATGCTTTCTATGCCATTCTTGTGTGTGTGTGTTTTCGCGCACGTGTGCATGTTTTTTTTTGTACATACATATAACCTATCACTGTACACACTTGTTCTATGGGAGACCCATCTCAAACTATACAATCCAACCTCACTACCATACCTAATATGATTATTGTTGCCATGGATCTTCATAAGCTATGTATCATGTATGCTTTGTTCAAATAAAGATAAACTTTTTATTAATAATATTTTTTGATAGGCCTAGTTTCTATAAAAGATGAAAAATCAGATTTTCAAGTAGGCGGATAGATTTTACCTTAACCATCAAAAGTAATCAGGAATAGGGCAGATTTAGGTAGTTTTACATTTTTATTAATTCTTTTCATTTATAAGAATGTATTTGTTAATTTTTACCTCAAGATGTTGGCAGCTATGGAATCTTGCCCATTCTTTTGTGCTTAGCTTAATATAGAAGAGTAAAACTAGTGTGTTTATTGTGTCAGAATAAGAAAAGTTCGTCCAAGATGATAAGAGATCATCCCGGAGCATTACGATGCCTCGGAAAGCGGCTCTACAGTAGCAGTGCTCATCTCACTCCTCCGTCATCTACAGGCAGTTCTCTCGACAGGTACTGACCGTCATTCTCTATTTAATGCCAAGAAATATACTTTTTCACATTTGTAATTAAAAGTGTTTAACTAACCTACTTTATTTAACCCTTTGATGCCACGTTGCTTAGAGCGATGCACGAATATCTGCTAAACTTGCCAGCGTCGCTCACAGCGATCCCTCGTTTTCGAGCTTTAGTTCAGTATTAAGTCAACAGATAGAGTAGATTTTATTTCCATTGCATTCTGTATGTTCAAGCTACTTTTATTTGTCTTTGCGATATATCGAACCTGAAAATTATTTTTAACTTTTAACTTTATGAGTTTTATCTTTGGCCTTGTTTGTAAACATGGCTACTAAGAGAAGCTGTGATTCAAGACACAGAAATACTTGCAATATTTATTGACAGCTCAACCAGAGTGATCAATTTGTTTGTCATTCTGAAAGCACTGATTCTGAATTTGTAAATAATGAACTGAACAGGAATTTTATTCTAGTGAAATTGAAGATCGAATCAAGTAGGAGTGGCAGATGACATTGATGACATGAGTGTGAATACTAGTTATTCCTAAAGGGATGAAATAAATTTTGAAGATCAGGATAACCCACCCAACCTCTTCATATTTATGCAAAGTACCAAGTTTGAAGTCTCTCACCGTCCCTTCTGATTCCAACCCAATTATTTTTCTAGACTTTGTTTTAACTATAACCCTGCTAAAGTTGATGGTCACTGAAACAGCTGCTATGCATAACCCATTTTAGCGTAAAATCTAAAGTTATTTTTTTTGTAAACTTTGTTATTTACTCAGTTTTTTATGTTCTTTTCAGTGATTTATTCTATTTCAAGCTATTTAAATTTCAATGCTTAAAAATTAATGTTAAATAAAACAGTAAATATTTTTTTTTAAATATCTTGGCTAGTGATTTTTTTATTATATTTAAAAATTAAAAAAGTATATGTATAATTATATCATCGGATTGGCAAGCATGTTAGCTAGTTTATGTAAAATTTGAGTGCAAGAAGTTCATAGACTAATGAGTTATTAAATTTAAACAAATCCTGCATTTTTCAGAAAATAGCTTGGCACTTTTAGCACATTTTTTTGTCATTTCTCTTGGCACTAAAAGGTTAAGCAAGATTTTATATAGTATTTTAAAATTTCTACTTGTCCTTATATCCAAAAACACTAAATAGTAAAGATGGGTCGATTCTATTATACTATAAATATAAATCTTTAATACAAATTTTCATTTTACACACAAATCTCGAAACCGAATTTAAGAAATCATGGTTAAATACTTAATTTAATTTACTACACTAATTCTTAAGTTGCTCTAGAAAATATAAATCGTTATTATATACTATTTTTTGTGTTATAAACCATTCATTATATAACATTCATTAATGGTCTGGTGTCTGGTTTTCAAGATTGTCTATATATCTTAAGCTAGACTATCATTAAGCCAGTATAAGAGCTGTAAAACAAATTCATATTACAAATTTACACGTTTTTATAATACCAAATTTTATTGATACTTTCTTGAATTTCTCTAAAGCTTTGAATGTCCCATCCCTATAAAATTGCCATCTTTTTTCATTTATACTATACATTTCCAAGCCATTCGGCAATAATTCAGTTGGTATAGCTATCTAACATTATGAGACTGAAATCATATAAAGATTAAACTTATCTTATAATAAGTTATTTCTTTATATTTTAGCTCTAGCTGATGGTTTGGATTTTAGAAAATATTATATTATTCGCAGATTTTTATAATGTCACTGTCAACAAAAGATTTTCAAACTACATAGAATAAAAAAAAATTTAGTCTCAAATCAGAAATTTCCCCAGATCTCAAATATCCTTGAAGATTTGAGGTTCCATCTCTGTTTACAATATTATAATGGTAGTACACAAAACCACAAATATTCATTTTTGAATATAACATCTTTTGTTCATTAAAGTTTTACCAGAAATATTAATAATCCTAAAAAAGTAATTAACTAATTTTAATAAAAGACTTAAATATGTTGCGGCAACTGTTTGAAAGAGAGGGAGGGTCATTTACAGGGTACCGTCAGTCAAATGGGGCTACTTTGATACAGAAAACACCATATTTGTCGAATATTTTATAAATTAAGCCGTGTACAATCAGGTTGTATTTTTAAAACCATGGGACAGGTTTGTACTATCAAAATATTAACAATTAAAAAAAATGGTATTTCAATTCTTACCTAATTAAAAAAAATTAGAACGGCTGTTCAAAGTAACCCCACAGGTGGGGCTACTTTGAACACATATTTAAAAGCATTATGACAGGCACACTATTGCAGTTAGAACATTGTTTGATAGATATCTGAAAAGAGGGGGCTTTTCTGAATATTTTGTTATATTATAGAGTGTGGTTAAAAATGAATTGAGCAGTATCAAAAAAAAAGGAGCAACTTACCTATTTTTCCACGAAGGTTTGTACTAAACATAATGTAGTATTCGTGTTACTTTTTAAACATTGCAAGTAGCCATTTCCACTATTATTGGGCTTATTAGTACAATCAAAGTTCTGCCAAATTGAATCCATGTAATTAGGCATGTTAAAAATGAAAAACTTAAGCAACATCACTCTTTACAACTCTACCTAACAACAGCTTACTTAAGAAAACCAGGTGTAATTGAACTGTTACTGAGATGAGCATCTTTGACTTGCTTCACTGTTTTCTATTTTCTGTAAAGGGGGAAACCCTCTTCCCCTGAAGGTCTGAAACTTGAGCTAATAAAGGGAATCCTCTTGCTGGCTGCACTGCTTTCATTCAGAGGGAAACTCCCAAATTTATTTTAAAATATGGGTTGGATATAAAAATATCTATATAAATTTGGGCTGTCAAACTCGATACCTCGATACCCTCGATTCTTACTGGTATTGAAATAATCAAGAATCATTCTTAATATGATGATTCTTGCTATGTGATTCTTAGTTCTCAATAAAACCGCAACATTCAAAATAGGTACTAATCGATTATATCTCATATTAATTTAGTTGCCGTTTCACTTAAACACCGGCAAATTGTAAATATACCGTAATGGCCTGAATATAGTACAATCCCGAATATAATACGACCTGGCATTATGACAGTATCAAGAGGTAAAAACTTAACAACATTGACACACTTTTTTTAAAGTAAAAGTTAAGTGAGACTGTCAGAATATATAAATCGATTCTAAACAAACAATTTATATATTATCCGTAGACTAGAATGGTAATTTTCTGTATATCGATATATCTATAATTAATTAATATATCACAACATGTATATTGAAAGCTACAATATTCCTATCAAATTAAAAAGGCTGCTCTCCTGCTCTTTGTCGCTCTTTAAATATAACAAATTTAATAAAAAATAAAACAAAAATTGATGTTAATAAAAATGGAGCAAAAAACATAATTATTTTAATTCAATAGATTAATGATATATTGTTGCCAAAACTTTATCACTAATTTCTGACTAGCTAACGTGCGTAGGATCAGTTATGGTGGACGACTTGAAATTTTTGTAATGTGTGAAATGTTTTCTTCTTTCCATTATACAATCTGCATTTTATTGAATTAATTTTGAGTTTATTCGAATTTTGATTTTGAAGACTTTTAATGTTTTTAGTAAATATCTATAAGATTGTGAGATTAAAGTTTCAAGCGATCATTGTGCTGTAATGGTTGAGTCCAAGTTTCCCATTGAAGGAAGAGTAGGGTATCAGGCACGTTAGATTTTCTATTCAATAATGCCTAGAAAAATAATGAAAAAGGAAATGTTCAAGAATCAGAATCGAGAAAAACAGGAATCTTGGCATCTCTAATATAAATGTTGTAAGGTCCTTAGATTGATATAGATCAAGAACCTTTGAACTTATCTTTGAACCCTGTCGGGTTGCATAAATAAAGCTATTATATGGCTAAAGAAAGGGACTAATATATTTGGAAAGTTTTCTAGCTATTTTTTTTTTCAAGGTCGAGGGAAGTTTTGTAACTATATGAAAGCTAGGTAATTCACATCTTTTATATTTAGCATGTACTAAAACATGATGGCAAAACTGCTTGTACACATTGACTGTTTTATTTTTAAAGGATATTGTGTATTTAAACCCTAATGCCAATACCACCTGCCATCCACATAAAACCTCAAGATAATTTTTAGTCCACCAGCAAAGTTTTCTTCCTTCAACAAATAAGTTGATACCACTGAAGCCATCTTTATGTTTTGTCTACTACTTCCTGGGAAAGATGGAAGGTGCAATATGTCGTTATGGCATTCAAATGTTTGTAAATATGTTTGTAAATATGTTTGAAGGTTTTATATATATATATATATATATATATATATATATATTACATTTATTTAAAGAAAATCTTAATGGGTTTACCAAATTTTTTGAAACTCTTTGTGATGAATTTAATGTCTTGTGTTTTTTTTTATTATTGCGTCTTACTTCCCATTCGGGTTTTATGCCTAATTTATTGTCCAATTAAGCCTTTAAAGGAGGATAGAAGGGCAAGTATACATATCATGTGATTAAGACAAAAGACACAGTTTTAACACTGATAATGAGTCACTGGCCTGTTTGTCCCAGGTTGGATGCGGAGAGCGTGTCGACGACAACCAGCCATGACAGTCAAAGCAGCAACAAGGAAAATCGAGACTCCTTCAGGCCAGATGACATTGACCCAGATGTGGTCCTGAGACATAAACCAGAGTACAGAGTGAGTTTATCTCAAAAGCCTCAATTACATTAATTTATTTTACCCGCCACTTGCCGATGAATTCATTCACAGTGATTAAAAAGGAGAGTAAAGTTGCCAACTTTTTTAATTTCTAACAAGATAATTTAAAACTGTTACATTTTAATCAATAATTGCCCAAAAATATACTCACAGCTAAAAATTCTTTTGTCTCTAATCAAGTAAGCATGTTAAAGCATAGGGCTTAGTTCATAATTGTTTGGAAAGTAATTTCAAAATATTTTCTAAGCCTATATTAAATTGTGAAAATAATAAATATAGTATATACTAAATGTTCAGTCTCTGAACTGTATATATTTAATATTGTAAAATAGCTTTTGTGTAATAATTTGTTTAACATAGTTTTTTTTTAATATAATGCTTTATACATATTGGTTTTGTATTTGTTGTTTATTCTCTGGACGTTTTCCCGTCGTTTTAGAGAGAGTTGAAGGGAAGGGGGAAGAAAGGTTGTTTGTCTTGAGAGAGAGCAGTTCAGTTGAGTGCGGTAGTCAGGACACATAGGGTGTTTGCCAGAATTGGTGCACTACTCATAACAAGACATTGTTAGAATAATCAAATCTCTCAGATGAAGGTGGGCAATGCATGTAGCACAGATGGAAGAATCTAGAACCATGTAAAGGGTACTGATGGGCAAACCTAACGGGAAGAAACCATTGGGAAGCCCTAGATTCAGATGGGAGGATAATATTAAAATGCGCCTGAAAGAGTTAGGGTGTAATGAGGTGAACCAGATATAACTTGCTTAAGATTGAGATAGATGGTGTATTTAAGTGCAGCAATGAACTTTTAAGTTATGAATGCTGTAGATTAACTACATAAGAAAACGTGATAAGTAGATATCGATCAACTTGACTATTTTATGACTCCGAATCTGCATATCAGAATGCATAGTAAACATAAGAATATTACTTTGCTATGTTAAGTTACCATAAAAATATAAAAACAGTAACTTAATGTTAACATTTTTGTTTATAATGCAATACATTCATGCATACATTTAAATGATAAATCATTGGCCTGGCTTCTAGCTGTTAAGTTTTTACTATAGTTATTAGGCCTGTGGTGAATCATATTTGGTTTCTGTCAAATTCTTTGGTGGGAAGTAACACGTTAGATCAGGACAGGAAAAATTTTTAAAATAAATTTTCTATTTAGGCTTTTATATATATGTTTTCACATTTATAATTTCAGTAGCCTATAAGTTTAGCCTTCTCATTCATTCCAATAAATAAACATTAATAATTCATGATAAAATTAGAAGCATATGTCACTTTGACCAGAAAGGAATCAATTGTATAGGTTCAGATAAGGTGTTATATAGGGGTGTGCGAGCTTGAGTTTTTTTCTTCGTGTTGAGTATTTCTCTTGGGTTTGAGTAGAGTTCAATTATATTCATAATTTTAAAATATTAAGAGTTTATATTTGTTTATTTTAAAAGTAAAATAGAGTATTTAAAATGTTACCATCCAAAACCATCATCAAATATAAACTTTAAATAAGATTTTTAAAATATCTGAAAATATTCACATGGCCTTAAAATAAGAATGACATTCATCTATAAATAGTAAATACCATAGAAAAAAGTTTAAATATTAAAAATATTGTTTTTTAAACTAAACAAATACCCATCCTTAAAAAAACATTATTTAAAAATAAGAACATTCATATAAAAAGTTTAATAGAAAAAAATATTAAAATGGTTTCAACACTCATGTCTTTAAAATTACATTATCACAAAAAAGTTCATAAAATTGCATAAATAAAACTCACAATATTAAAGTAATTTGTAATATATATTGTAAGAAGGTAAAGGAGGGGTGGATAGAAAACATATAAAAGGGAACAAACACAATATGGCTCTCACAATTAAATTAAGAACACAGTTCACACTTTATTTCTGCCACTGGACAAAGAGGTATTGGCTGCCTCTTTAAGAAAATCGATTGTCACCGCCCAATCCCCCAACCTAGGTTTCATACTATCATAACTCATCAGGGAAGAGTGTAAAATGCGCAATGCAAATTCCCAAAAGAGGAAACCTAAAAATACAAAAGGGAGAAAAAAGAAATTGGTAAAGGATAATTTTGGTTTCCTCTTTTGGGAATTTAATTGAGGATAATCCATAATGAACGGAAATATTGATTTACTTTACCGGTTAAAAGTACCTACTAATAAGTCTACTTCAATCTTTTTGGTGCTAGTAGTGTTTCATATGTTGATATATATTTCAT
>JAVRXN010000008.1:21216767-21289267 GCA_033556935.1 Timema podura
CTCTTTGTTTGGTTGCTAACAAGAGACAAGCTGATGCTCATAAATAGTTGACCTTAGCAAGCTACTTCCACCCCCCACCCCCCTTCATTTCTATGACCTGAAAGATGGTAAAGTATAATATATCTCTATCAGCCTCAAAATCTTTCAAGCTCTCTCACTTGTTGAACCTAACAAATAACTATTGCTAGGCAGAGAACATTGACTAATCCATTACTGTTTCCAGCCTATGGCCTGGGTCATTATTTATTCAAGCCATATATTTTTCACTAACAGCATGCTAGGCCTGTCATAGCTTCATATACCTTATAATCTAACTTAAGACTAGGACAGGCACAACATCCAGTCCCCGGCCTTTAATTTATTAATGTGAAAGTGTAAACCCACATTTCACAAATGATACATTTTTCGGCCATGCTGAGAATAGAACCCAGGACCCTTGGCTTAGTAGATACACACGCTACCAACTGAGATAAGGTGAATTTGAGAATCAAAGATGAAATTTAGCAATGTAGCTTCGAAAACTTCTGATTCTTTTAGACTATTTGCCAGCTTCAACTTCAATTCAAAATTAAAATTCCAAATTCCGAATTTGACAGTTATGAAGCATAGCCAATAAAAATATTTAAAATAAAAATATATATTTATCTTTAATTTTTGTTATTTTTTGCTGTAATAACTTCATAAATTAATGCTCATATGTTAATAATTTAAAATAAATAAACAACGTGTTGTGGTAGTACTTAATTTATAAGCTCAGAAAAATATAGCATTTTTTAATGCATATTTAAAACTTAAAGTTATATAGCTATCCAACCTATAACTTTTTTTTCCCCAAATTTAATAATAAACATGTTTTCAAAATATTTGAACTTGACTCAGCATTGTGAATATTTCATATTATTTGAATCTACTTCACTTTGAATTGAAAAAATGGACCCGGCACACCCATATTAAATTTTAATAATCAAAATTCAAAATTTGAGGTAAAAATTGAAATAACAGAATTAAGGAAACAGGATTGTTGACATTGCTAAATATAAACATTGTTAAAAAGATTTTGTGTTTTCAGGAAACAAGAACTTCGCGAGTTGAAGATGCTTCAGAAGCAGGAACAAAAACAGTTCCAGGATCTTTCTTTCAAAGCTCAATTCGCAAAGGATCAGCAGGTACCGCACTGATTTAGTCAACTTTTCATTACTCTGACTTTATTTAAAAATAAATCTCAATAAGGAAAACCTCTTTTCGCTTTATTAGGCAATTGCATTAAATTTGGAAGAAGGTATAGGAAAGGTGGATAGAAACATATAAAAGGAACGAACACAATATGGCTTTTAAATTGAAAAGAAGAACACAGTTCACACTTTACACTGCTGCCATTGGACAAAGAGGTAATGATTGCCTCTTAAAGAAAATCGATCGTCACCGCCCAATCCCCTGACCTAGGTTTCATTCTGTCGGAACTCATCAGGGAAGAGTGAAACGCACAACGCAACTTCCTAAATGGGTTGGGGGGGGGGGGGGGGGGGAATGAAAAATTGTAAAGATTGTATTTTTTAAATATGTAATTGACCCGCTTCAGTGGCTGCATGATATAAGGAGCTATTCTCACTGGACTGCCAATACAAGGAGATTGAGGATCGAATCTCAGTCGCATGTATTGAGGTTTTTCCCCCTAAAATTGTTCTCCACTCTCCTGCCACGCAAAAGCTGGTACATTTCCTCTAAATCTAACCTTTCTAGTCCCTAAAACCATTGGTGTAATTAGAAAAGAAAACTTTCGGGTGGGAAACAAATCATAGTGCTCTAGGAAACAAAACAAAGGATGCTCTCGTGTTCTAGCAGTTATCGCCTACTCATCATTGTTAAATCTCTTTTGTAGTCTTTTTTGTTATTTATAAAACTTGAGTGCTGGGATGGGGAGGAGGTTTATTTTACCACTTGTAGAGGCAAATATGTTTAGTTCAGCAAGTGAAAGAGCTTGAAAGATAGAGGAGGACAGAGATATATTCTCTCTTTTGGGATGTGGAAAAGAGAGGAATGGGGGGAAGGAAGTAGCTTGCCAAGGTCAACCATTTATGATGGATCAGTGTGTTTGTTGTCTGAGCCAGGCAAGGAGTAGAGTATAAATGATGCTAAACTATCATCTTTTAAGTGGTTTCAAACCTAGATAATATTTTGCAGTTTCATTGAAGAGGTGCCAAACATGTTTTGTAGTATTTTTTGCACTATGCAAATAATTAAATATAAAACACAATTTTTGAAAGAAATTAACTAATAATATAATTTCCATCAAAAAGTAATAAAATTAACTATTTTATTAATTATATTCTTTGATATTAATTTAAAATTTTGTTTTTTGATTTGATAAAAAATGCTATTCACGCATACTTCTATTTATTTTACTTTGTTATTTTTGATTACCTCTAACAATGTTATTTTAACATCGCTTCTATTACTCATTCTGGTTATCCACCTATGTACTAATTACTCCAGTGGGTTAGGAATGAGGAAGATTGAATTTAGAGGTGTACCTGCATTTGAGTGGATAGAGTGGGAAACCATTTAGGAAAAACCACCCTTAATACACCCGGCCAAGATTAAACTAGATATACCCGTCATCGGCAGTCTAGTCTATTGCGATTTGCAGATAACACAATTCTTTGGCCCTTTGTTATATACCCCCAAATTCCTTCTTGTGTCGGCAGGCATGGGCACCTGAATGAACCCTGATGTAAGGTCGATTTTCCACAGTCATGTTTGGTGCAATATATTCTTGAGTGTGGTGTAACAGGTACCCTAAATTAATGTTTTCTTAATAGGTACCCCCTCTCCATTCCCCCAACTTACTGCCTTACTCTTTTACCAAGAAATAGAATAAAGGTACTTAAAAGTTTGCTTATGTGTCACTGATAGCATGACATTTAAGTCTCCACTGCTTTCATGCTAGTTGCAAATCAAATTATCTGCAACCCGCCCCAGTAGCCACACGGTTTAAAGCATCACTCATGCAATAGACTGGACTGCTTACTATGCGGAGATTGGTGTTCGAATCTCGGTCGCAAATTTAGGTACACTTCCTCTACAAGCCAACCTTACTCATCCTCACCCACTAGCTTATATAGTATATAGGTATACAACCTGAATGAGTAGTAAGACATGATTTAAAAAAAATCTCCATAAAAAACAGGTGGCCTTTCATCAACTTATCCAATTGTGCCATAGTCAGCAGGCGATTGGTATTGGCTCAGCCCTGATTATTATTATTAGCACCGCGTCTTACTACCCGTTCGGGTTATACGCACTTACGCTAATGTGTAATGGTAGGGTGATTGTGAGATGAAATGGAGGACCTACAGTTTAACGTGGAATCCGAACCACGGTGGAGGCCTGGCATTCCTCACATTCACAAGTTGTGATTAATACACGTCTTGTCAGAGGTGAAGGAAGGGTTTGGCAATCAGATAAATCTGTGCCGGGACTGAGGATTGAAGCCTAGCCCTGTTGATGATGGTCATGATTTTAAACTATTGAAAATCAAATCAAATTATAAATAATATCTTAAGCTTTTAAATCGACCTTACAGAATTAATTTTACCAAGAGAGGGTAGTTAGTGAAGGGAACTGATTTTATTTGGCTGAAGGAAGATGGATGGAGGGATTTATTTTAATTAAACTAAGAGGGGAGGATGGCTCACTTAATGTAGAAAACTTAGAACTCTAACCTAATTTTAATTCCCACTTTATTTGTAAACCTCTTTCATGGTTCTTTGTGTTGGTTTCAGGAGAAACGTTTTGAGCAAGAGCGCATGCTGCTATTGCGTACATACGAGTCAGACCTGGACACTCTCAGCCGTCAGCAGCGTCAACAGGTGGAAAAAGCCGAGACCCAGCAGGAAGCAGACCTTCGGGTCACATCTAAGAAGATCCGTGGAGAGCAGGTAGGTGCTGGTGACATTGTCGTATCTTGCCGGGGAATACTGCGCATTTCACTTGAGAATTTTAATTTGTGGAATATTATAATAATTATATACTGCCTCCATCTAATTGCTATATATCTGATCCATCTCAATAAGGAAAACCTCTTTTCAATTTATGAGGTAATTGTATTATATTTGGAAGAAGTTATAGGAAAGGTGGATAAAAACATATAAAAGGGACGAACACAATATGGCATTTACAATGAAAAGAAGAACACAGTTCACACTTTACATTAGAGGTGGTTGGGCACCTGAAATTTCGGGCAGTAAATCGGCTTCTAAAAATCCCGAAATGTCAGGTGAGTATTTTTTATCTAGCTTAAACATTAAAGTGAGAAAACAGCAAACAATGTGACAGTCACGACATTCCTCTGGAATCTAACATTAGTGTGTATTGCTAAGGGCTTATTAACTCTTTTCTAATCACCCTATAAAAGAGGTTACAAATAAAGTAGTGAACTAAAATATATCAAGCCCTTCAAGAACTTACTGAGAAAGGGGAAATACAACATTTCAAAATTAAACTAAGCTTAGGAAAGAAAAAAAAAGTGTGCAACATGTCAAAATTATATACAATTCTGGAAAATTAGGAGCCTTTAAGAACCTTTATGAATATAAAATTATTTGATGGTCTTGATTCCGGTTCTTCAAAATAGTGTTTTAGGGTTCCGGTTCCTTAAACGTAAATGTTAATTTCTGTTATCGGTTCTGGTTCCTGTTCCAGTTTGACTTCCTGGTAAAATATATGTCTCGAATAAAATACTGACCCAGACCACAGGCTGGAAACCGAAATTAATGTGAAAAAAGTTTCAAATCTGAAATTTTTTTTCAAATCCACAAAGCTCCAATATCCTTAAGGATTTGAGGGCCCAAACCCATAAAAAAACCTGATTTTTTTTTTAAACCCATCAGGCTAGGTGTAAAGTCTTCTGGCTCTAATTCCTCAAGGTCAATATCAATTATTGAATTGCAAAATTTGGAAGAAGGTAGAAGAAAGGTGGATCAAAACATATAAAAGGTAACAAACTCAATCAAAGTTTTTTCCAGCCATTTTGATATTTCAAATCATTATTCTTTTTCAATCTCTGAACTTTAGATAGTTAATATTGTAAAGTAGCTTTTTTAAAACAATTTGTTTAACCTCGTTCCTATTGATATAGTTAATTATTTATATTGGTTCTGTACTTTTTGTTTGGTCCTTGGACGTTTCCCACCGTTTTTGAGGGTTTCCCTCAATTTTTGAGAGTTGAAGGGGAGGAGTAAGGAAGGTTTCTGTCTTTGGAGGGTGTTTAGTGCAGTTCATTGCAGTAGACAGTTCACATAGGGTGTCTGCCATAATGGGTGCACTAATTGCTGTACAAATCGTTGTCCGCATTTGAGTCGAGTGTTCTCTTTAAGAAGGAAACCGTAACAAGAGTTCGAGAGACGCCGCTGAGCTAGCCTCTTGTTTCACATTCCTTCCCAATCCAACCCAGCAACCTACAAGGTAGGCCTCCATTGTTGACAAACCTCAAATTGGATGAGTTAAGCCATTCCTATCATAATTTAATATTGAATACAGTCCATTTTCCTTGATTTTACTGGTTATTTTATCATTTGTTGACTGGAACAAACACTTCTTGTATAATTATCTTTATTCTTTCTTCCAACACAACCATCACCTTATTAAGGGGAATCATGCATTGTATTCTTTTTGAGAAAACTTTTTTTTTTATCAGCAAGACTAATTCTAATTTTGTTTTGATTTTAAGAATATATATACATATATACATACTTTTTTTAATTTGCTTTAAAATCTGTTTTAACTGATAAAATTTGATTAATTTATAACTATATAACACCGTCTTATTTCCTTCCACATCCATTTCCAGCATCTCTGTCTATTTTTGTATCCGATCCTTCATTGCGTTTTGTACCACCCTCTTTGCTCTTCTCATCTCCCGATATTTTTCTTCTGTTTCCTCATTCTTATTTTTAAAACTCCTTCTGAATGCTTTATTCTTCTCCCCCACAGTCATAATGAAATAACTATCCCTTTTCCAAGTTTTGCTGTTCTGTTGTTAACAGATAAGGGCTTAATATAATGCATTTTTATCTTTTTTTACTTTGTTATGGGTCACAGGAGAGGGAGTTGAAGCAGTTCAGGGATGGCCTGAAGCAGGAGTTGCGTCTTCTCAAGCAGGAGTGGACCTCATGCCCAAGGACAGGCGAAAGAACATTTTCAAGACCAGGAAGGAGAAATTGGAGGCTGATCATGAAGAAAGGGTGTGTTTTATAAGTTGCTAATTCTTCCTCTCCTATGGTCTAGCCTTTGCTAATCCAAGTTTGTCGATTTCAAATTTAATTTAAACCTTTGCTTATTAATTCAAATCAAATTCGAATTAAATAGTTTAAAGTTAAAAATATTATAATCCAATCCAAATAAAATATTTCATAGTGAAATTTTATCAAATATTTGACATAATTACATAATTATTTTTAAATTGAGTTCAATAAAACCATACCCAAATAATGACTAGATATTAAATTGCAAGTTTATATGGTCAAGTCAAATAATGGATCAATGCTAACTTATTTATTTACATTTTTATTATTCACTTGGTTTGAGTTTTAGTTTTAGCTGTCAATATTTAATGACAAAACTTTGTAGTTGTCAAAGCCGGATTTTTTTTAAAAGTTAAAGTCAAAGATAAACGTTTTTTCGAATTTAAGTCAACGTTTCAAAGCTTCGCACATCCTTAATACAACACATTCCCAATAACAAATCAAGGTTCGAATATTTTTCTAAAAATATTTCATTTCAAAAGGGTTACACATATTTTGTCCTAAGCCGATGAATCCAAGTAAATATCACAAAATAAATTCAATTTCTGCATGGTTTTTTTTTTATCAAATGGACATTAATTTGTAATTTACATAACAGCATAAAATGAAAAAATTGGACATAAATTTGTATACTTCAGCATTTTATTAATTGAACTTTGTAGTTAAAGTTAAAATTTGTTTTTTGAAGCAAAGTCAAAGTTTCCTGAGCTTTATCACAGTCCTACTTTACATGTTACCTTACTCCCAGAGGGTAGTATTATATTGGAGGTATTAGCGTAAAAGTCAGAGTATGTATATTTATTCTTATGGCATGTCATTCTTTACTCCTCACCTTACACTTCTTCTGTGCTATTGTCATTGTGCTAAACAGTCTTAATGGCACAGCAATCTTTTTTGAGCTGACATTAGAAACCACCAACTAAATCCTAACTCCCTAACATTACTTTAAATAATTCTCTTACAATTTGTATGTATGAATTGTTTTGCCAATGCACAACCCTAAAAGTTGCATGTCTAACCTCACCGATATTACGATATGTTAACTTGGCCTGCATCCTGATTGTGGTCGCCTGTGCTTTTTATTTTCTCAGGAAAAATTATTTCTTGAGAAGTTAAACGAGAACCACGAGTCATCACTGCGGCGACTGAGTGACACCCACAGGGAAAAGATAGCGCTAATGGAGCGCCAGTTCCTCCAGCAGAAACAACAGGTACAGTAACCCAACCTCACTCCTGCCGCTAGCCTCTTGCAATTTCAGAAGTTTTCCACTTTTGAACCATTGCTTGTTGCTTTAACCCAAATTTAACATAATTCTTTTTTATCACAGTCCATAAAATCTTTTAGTTTTAGGGGTGTATGAAGTCCACTTTTTCTATTCGAACTGAACTCGAATCGAATGTATAAAATTTTCTCGAAGTCAAATCGAAGTTTGAATATTTTCTTTTAGTTGTTTTATGATTGAAAAAATATTATATAATAGTTATTTTATGGATTAAAATTACTTGGAAAATGTTTTCATATTTGGAAGAAGTTATAGAAAAGGTGAATAGAAACAAATAAAAGGGGACAAACACAAAATGGCTCTTACAATGAAAAGAACACAGTTCACACTTTACATTGCTGCCATTGGACAAAGAGGTAATGGTTGGCTCTTAAAGAAAATCAATCGTCACCACATAAACGCCCCCCCCCCCCCCCCCCCCCCGATTTGCAAGGTGGATGGATCAGGGTAGAAGCTACACTTCACTTTGAGCTATAATTAAGAAGCAAGTAGTGAGTAGAGGTCTCTGTAAAATCTAGTTTCAAGGTGCTGGGACATAGGTGTTCAAACATTCGATTGCGGCTTCTTGTTCGGTCTACCGCCTTGCCAATTGATTGAAATAGACTGAGTGTAAGAGTGGCGCGTTTCATACGTAGACTTGATGAGCTCCGATAGAATTAAACCTAGGTCGAGGGAGTTGGCGTTAACAATCTTTTCTTCAAGAGGCAGCCATTATCAATTTGTCCAATGGCAGCAATATTAAGTGAGAACTGTGTTCTTCTTTTCATTGTAAAAGCCATTTTATGTTCATTCCTTTTATATGTTTCTATTCACCTTTCCTGTACCTTCTTCCAAATTATGCCCAAAATAATCTATAAATACTACAGAGAGGTGTTTGAAGTCAATTTTTTCAATTAGAAGTGAAGTCATCAAATAATATGAGATATTCCAGGAGCTGAATCGAAGTTCGAATATTTAAAAAAGTGTTTAATGTTGGATAAAAATATTATTAAATATTGACAGCTAAAATACTCAATTTATGTTCAATTATTGCAATTCTGAGCTGTTTTGTAGATTACAAATTAATATTTATATGGAAAAAATCTGAAGTAATTGAATTTAACGTCATGATAACAACTTTATTTGTCAGATTAACATGAAATATTACAAACATTAGTACAATAAAACATTTTTCAAGTCTAAAACAACTAAAAGAAAATATTCTAACTTCGATTCAGCTTTGAGAATATTTCATATACCGGTATTTGATTTGAGTTCGCTTCGTATGAAAAAAAAACTGGTCATCGCACATCCCTAAATATTACATTAGCAAAATAAACAATGGCAAACAATGGCAAATGGCAAATATATGGATGAAATGGTCAAGAGCTAAGAGCCTAAAAAAAGAGCCCAAAGTTTGATCCCTTTCTGATAAAATTGCCAAAGATTTTTTTTTCCCTTTTAAATGAATGTGAAAGCTAAGTTAAGATTAAAACTAAAAATCTTAAAAATAACTATGTCTAAAATAGAAAATTACTTTTCTTTTCCGCACTTCCTGTCCTGTTTCCATGGGAAATTGCTATTTATCCGCCAGAAAATTTTCCAAAGTAAAAATGTCATTTCTGCACAGGCTTTGTTTTTAAAAATTATAATTCATAAAAACCTTTTTTTTTAAACCATTTTGTTGTCTAACAGATTGGTTTTTTTTTTCTGTGGAAGTTTGATGTTTCAGTTAGAATATTAATTTTTAATGTGACTATTCAAAATTTTGCCTACCATATGTGTACAAGTAAGTTGATAACAAGTTGTATCTAGATTTTATTCACTACTATATGAATTAGAATTAAAAAGTATTCATATTTGATTTGAAGTTTTTACTATTTGATTCAAAAATATTCTAGGGATGGACGGGAATGACTTTTTTATTTCGAGACAGGAACAGGATGGGAAATGAGTCAAAATATCGGGATTCAGGACGGGAACGGGAAATTTTAAAATTACTCTTTAGAATAATCTTAGATTTAAAATATATGGATTTATAAACTAATATGATACGACTGGTTAAAGCTATAATTTTAAAACCAGCTTCGATGGCTACATGTTTTAAGGCATAGACTAGACTGCCGATGATGGGGATATCTAGTTTGATCTTGGTCGGGTGTACTAAGGGTGGTTATTCCTAAATGGTTTCCCATTCTCCCTCCATGCAAATGCGGGTTAACTTTAAATTCAACCTTTCCAATTCTTAAGCCATTATCATAATTAGTACTTAAGTGTATAACCCGAACGAGTTGTAATATGCAGAGTTAAATAAAAAAATTGTCCTAGGTGTGTCTGGAAGTCAGATCTCTCCTGTAATTTAAAAAGGAAAAAATATTATTTTCTTCTCTTGAGAATTAACATTTTTTAATCTACAAATCTTAAATAGCCTTAAGGATTTAAAGTATTTGTTCCTAATCAAACTTAATGTATCCTCTAAATTTTAAGTATACTTGGAAACTAATTCATAACCAACCTCATTATAGATCTTCCACAGGAGTTAAGAAGAAGACACTCCTTAATTTGAAATGTAGACACAGAACTAAAATATTTCAGTCTCATGTTTCTAAAATATTTTTCTATCAGGAAAAGTAAAAATCATATTTGTGAGCCTCACACTTTGTATGTAATGCTTTGAAATTGTTATTGCTGATGATGTGAATGTGTATCACAGTTGATGCGGTCGAGAGAGGCTGCTCTCTGGGAGCTGGAAGAGAAGCAGATCCACGAGAAACAACAGCTGGCCAAGAGACAACTCAAGGACATCTTCTTCCTGCAAAGACACCAGGTGACAACACTCACATCTCTACCAAATTAAATTCAAATTCAAATTAACGAACATAAAAAAGTTCAGAAGACCCGATCAGATAAAATTGTAGATTTAAATGGTGTCTCGTGTATTCGATATCAATTTTAGCTGTAGTTCAAGTCAAAGAATTAATTTAGACAAATATACTTTGCATGTTACACTTTAAGATTGTTTCGAATAAAATGATTTACAAATAAAACCTAACATGATAAGTCTTGTCAATCATGATTGCTGAAAACAGAGTTTTATAACAAAATAATTAAACTATAAAAACCTCAAATCGTTTTAGTCCATGTTTAACTCTTTTACATCTATTACTCTGTCCAGCCTGTGGCCTGGGTCAGTTTTTCTTTAATCAAGCCATATATTTTCCACTATCGACCTACTAGGCCTAACTTAGCTTCATATATCTTAAGACTAGGACAAGAAGTACATTCAGCCCCCTGGCTGTTAACTTATCACTGTGAAAGAGTAAACCTACATTTCACCAATGATAAAATTTTCGCCCATGCTGGGATTCGAACCCGGGACCCTTGGCTCAGTAGACAAACACTACCGACTGAGCTAAGAAATCCGTGTACAAAACATTATAGTTACAGTGAATATTTATGGTTGAATAAATTTAGGAAGCAATATATTACCTTTTTCAATGTTGCACTTCATGTATTTGTGCTAAAACAAAAGTTCCTGGTTTGATTTTTTTGCCCAACTCATATTCAACTATTCATAACTAAACATATATCACAAAATATGTCACGATTTCTCTTTTCATCGATTTAAATTATTAAATCCCAACTTCAATTTTTGATTCTTATTTCCAATTCTTCATCACAACAAATTCAATTTTTTTTTTCCAAGTAGCCAATCTCACATTAATATTGGGCTATGTCAGAACTGCAATTTTTTATGAATTTTATCTGGATTTGCAAATTTTAAATGTATGAAACAGTTCACAAGATATTTGGGTATTTTTGAAGATATTCAGGGTTATTTTGGAGGTTAACATTAAAGTTTGGTTCCTACTTTTTTCCCATTATGATACTTAAATTACAATTTTAATAAATTAATTTTTTGTTTTCATTTTTTAAAGGTTTGCATTTTAGGTCCAAGAAAGGATATTAATATGTATGGCAGTAATTCATATTTGGTTTAAACCTATTTGACTATCGATTATATCGATATTAGTATTCATGAAAAATCAAGGGTAGTAATATTGAGATAATGAGCTTGACATTACTAAGCTTAAAACACTTAGCACATATTCATATCTACTTACTCTGTTTATAACAAGCCTGTCAATAACTACACAAGATGACTTTTTGGTTTTTAGCGGAATCTTGTCTTGTGAGTGATGTTATCGTTTTGTGTCAGATGCTGAGTCGCCATGAAAAAGAATTGGAGCAGATTAAGCGCATGAACCAGCGCAAGGAGGAAGAGCTCCTTAAGAGACAAACAGTAGAAAAGAGGGCCCTGCCTAAAAGAATTCGCAATGAAATGAAAGCGCGAGAGATGATGTTCAGGGAATCACTGCGGATCAGCTTGGCTGTCAACACTGATCCTGACGAGGAGCGAGACAAGCTTAAAAAGGTAACTAGTGTTCTCCATCCCTACCCCCTTTCCCCTCCTACAAACTCAAACCTCAGTAGTTAAATTAGAGATGGCTCAAAGTTCGAATCTTGGAAAAAATATGGAAATAAAAGTAAATAAGACTATAGCAGGATAATAGAAAATAAAACTATTCAGTTTAAGTTAATTTGAATTAATTGTCTGGTCTGGTTTTTAAGATTTTCTAAAATGATGTTGGGGTTGAACCATAATAAGAATCTCGAGCTCCAAAACTACTCCATTCAAATTTTGAGGGAAAAAAACTCCCTCCCCACTTCTCAAAACTGATAGTTTCTCGAATCCTTCAATTAGAATATCTTCATGGGTTGAGGGTCCATCTCCAGTTAAAAAATTGTTTCTATAAAGTCAAAGAAACTAGTTTATTCTATAGGATGGACAATTAGAAACAATGATCTGTTCAGAACCTCAAAAGGGCTAACACATATAGTGTGGCCACAGACAAGTAAAATCCTGAAATAGTCAGGAATTTGAAATACTGAGTGGGAATTTGATACTACGGGGGTGGGGACTAGACAAATTAAATAAAAAGGAAAAACGTAAATTTTATATTTCATTAAAATTAAATAATAATAATTCAGAGGACAAGTAAAAAATATCTGATTATTATTCTCTCAACCATTAACAATACGAGGACAGAATAAAATTGAAATACGGGAAAAGACATCAAAAAACTAAGAATTTAACTTGGACGGGACTAGCATCAAAATAAATAAAAAGGAAAAACGTAAATTTTTATTATTCATCTCAACCAATAATTAATAATCAACTTCGGACACAGTGTTGCTTTGATTATTTTCTTCACCTTAACCGAGGTCAAATATTGCGCATGCCAAAAACTGTTAGGCTTGGCTTGAACGACCCATCATATCATTGTCATAAACAACTATTTCACTCTGTGCTGGGTCATTAGTAAAGCCTCCATCTCTCCTTTCATTTGCACACTTTACTTGCCATTTTCATCTTTTTCTTGGTCTCCTTTGTCTTATTTTCCCTACATACTTCATCTCCATCATTCTCTTTGATATTATTTCCTTTTCCATCCTCATCACATGACCATCATCTCAGTCTTGCTTTCTCTACTATCTCATGTACTCACTGTACCCCCACTCTTGCCCAGACAACTTAATTTCTAATGCTCTTTCTCCTTGTGACATATATTGTGATCATCACAAATTGTATTCTTATGGCCTTCACATTCTGTGTCTCTCTTACATTCAGTGTCCATGTTTCCTGCCACATACATGACAATGGGTACAAAGTACGTCCTATACAGACAACATTTCTATACACTTCTCTTTTCCAGTGCACGTCTCTTACACACATATAGGTCAACTGTCCGTGCTGCCCTTTTATTACATCCTCTCTACTCCCGCCCTTCGCCTCAATCATTCTCCCAAAATATTTGACACTTTGTACCTTTCTCAGCTCTACTCCATCCAATTTTATAGTTTTACTAGGTCTTATCCTCTTCCTCACACTTTGCCATACTATATTTCACTCCACACTTTTTCACTTGCTCATTCCATTCCTGCAGTGATTCCTGTACTTCCTCTTCCTTCTTCCCCCAATACCATCATGTCATCAGTAAACAACATGGCTTTAGTACTCCCATTCTTCACTTAATTTTTTATTTGGAACAACTTTGTCCACCCCTTATGAGTCCTAAATCACCTTATAAAAAACTTTGACTTGGCTTCCAAACAAATATCAGCTTTGTTCTTGTTTAGAAATAAAAATCTGGCTTCGACAATTACGAATCTTTGCCCAAAAAAAAAAATTTGCAGCTAAAAACTCAATTTATTATTAATTATTGCCATTCTGAGCTTTCATGTAGGTACATTAGAAATTAATATTCATATGGAAAAAAAACCCAAAGTAATTGAATTTTAAGTTGTGAGAGTGAGTGACTTTATTTATCAGTTTAGAATGTAATTTGCCAAACACTTCTGCAATTAAATAATTTACAAGTAATATAAGTGTGTAAAGGGATATGAATAACCACAATATATTTTTACAAGCATAAAAGAATCAATCTAAAAAAAATCGTTTCAGCTTCAAAAATATTTCATCTATTCAATTTGAGTTAACTTATAATTAAAAAATTAAACTTTCACACCCTAACCCAACTCAAGCTATCCCCATACATACTATTTACTCTCATTATAATTAGGGATGGCCGGGAATGACTTTTTTATTTCAGGACGGGAAATTAGTCAAAATATCGGCATTTGGGTCGGGAAATTTTAAAATACCCTTTAGAATAATCTTAGATTTAAAATATATTGATTTCTAAATTAATATGATAAGACTTGTTAAAGCTATAATATTATTAAAACCCGCTTCGGTGGCTGCATGGTCTAAGGCTCCACTCTCACAATAGACTAAAACACAGTTCACACATTACATTGCTTATACTGAACAAATATAAACACAGTTCACACATTACATTCCTTCCACTGAACAAATATAACATAGCTCACCTTTACATTGCTTCACTGAACAAATATAAACATAGCTCACCCTTTACATTGCTGCCATTTAATAAATATAAACATAGTTTTCACATCACACTGCTTCCACTAAACAAGTTTAAACACAGTTCACACTTTATATTGCGGCCACTGAACAAAGAGGAATACATTTCACACTTTCCATTGGTATATAGGATAAACAACACAGTTTACTCTTTACACTGTTGTGACTTTACAAAGATATGATGAGTGTCTCTTAAATAAAATGTGTCATTAATGCCCAATTCCTCTACCAAAGGCTCTTTCGAAACGCTTTGTCCATTAGCACCACTGTAAGGTGTAAACTATGTTTCTCCTGCTAGGGTGCGACAGTGTAAAGTGTAAACTATGTTTCTCCTGCTAGGGTGGCAACAGTGTAAAGTGTAAACTTTGTTTCTCCTGCAAGGGGGCAACAGTGTAAAGTGTAAACTATGTTTCTCCTGCAAGGGTGGCAACAGTGTAAGTGTAAACTATGTTTCTCCTGCAAGGGTGGCAACAGTGTAAAGTGTAAACTATGTTTCTCCTGCTAGGGTGGCAACAGTGTAAAGTGTAACTATGTTTCTCCTGCTAGGTGGCAACAGTGTAAAGTGTAAACTATGTTTCTCTGCTAGGGTGGCAACAGTGTAAAGTGTAAACTATGTTTCTCCTGCTAGGGTGGCAGCAGTTTATAGTATGAACTGTGGATTTATTTTTACTATAAACGTCATATGTTTGGGTTTTTTTTTTTTATTCTGATTCCTCTTTTCTGTGTCTTTTTCCAATACGAGATAAGCATCTTAGGTCAAAGGAGGTGGGACAGTTTTTTAACTTGTCGGAAAGTGATGTATATCTGTGATGACTGCACTTGTGGTGTTCTTGTCACAGTTTCAAGAGAACGAGAAGAAACGTTACCGTGCAGAGCAGGCAAGGTTCGAAGTGAAGCACCAGCGCCAGTTGGAAGAGCTCCGCGCCACCTCTGAGGCAACCATCAAGGAACTGGAGCAACTCCAGAATGAAAAGAGTAAGTGATGCTACTATAAATGGCCAGAGTCCTCATTTTATTTCCCAATTATCCTTTTATTTATGAATCTTGATTCCAAATCTTATAAAACATATTAAACATAACTTTCCCAAGTCCAACACCTTAGCTCAGTCGGTAGCGTGTCAATCTCTTAAGCTAAGGGTCCCGGGCTCGATTCATAGCATAGACGAAAAATTTATCATTGCTGAAATGTGGGTTTCCCCTTTCGCAGTGATAATTTAATGACCTGGGGCTGAATATTGGGTCTGTTCTAGATTTAAGTTAGTTTATAAGTTGTGTGTTGATATAATCAGTCGGTTTAGAAAGTGCATGCTAGAAACCAAATAGTAAAAAAAAAAAAAAAATTATAAAACTTTCCCAAATTGGTAGGGGTGTGTAAATATTCTAAATTTCAAATAGTTTTTAATAATGAATGGCTGAGTACCAAGCTTACACTTGTTTTGTTCTTTATATCTCTAAACCTGCACTTATCCTTGGTTCTACTGTTTAGCCATGCAAGTAATTTAGCAAAAATTGTTTTAGGTGGATGACTAGCCGGTCATTTGTACTATTAAACGGGTTAGGAAAGTGTTGGCTGGGGAGGGGAATACCTTTGTCACTGAGCTGGAATGAAGACTTTACTAGCTTGGGAGAATGGGAGGGGAGTTTAAGAATCACAAGGACAACAAACATGAGCGAGAGTTTGAAAGAGTGAGAGAAGGATGAATATTTTCTACCCTACATTCTCTATCTGGGGAAGAGGGAAAGAAGGGTTTGTACTCTAGTTTAACAAGGTCAACTTTTTTTTATAAAGGAGTGAAAGTGCCACATATGCGCGTGAAAGTGTAAAATAAGAAGCTGTGCCACATGAGAGAAAAAGGCACAAGATAGGTCAAGAAAGATACTTGGTAGAGAGATGTCTGTGAGAGATGAGAGAGAAAGAACCATGCAAGATACTACAAGGGAAGGGAAGAGGGAGAATGGCAGGCCGTGAGAGGTAAGGGGGGAAATGATAGATAGCTTGTGAAAGGGGAAGTCAGTGAGAGATAGAAAAATTTGCAAGAGAGAAACAGAATCAAACAAATAACTTCAAAAACTAATATGAAAACTGAGGGAATGTACAAACTAAACCAGGCTTACTTCACTTATTAACACCTTAAATAATCTCGCTTTATTAATTTTACTTTTCATAAGTATGCTATGGTGATGTATGATATAAGTAAAGCGTGTCTTAGAGTGGATGGAGCTTTGAGCGAATAGTTTGACATTGAACAGGGTGTTAGACAAGGTTGTGTTATGTCTCCATGGTTGTTTAATGTATTCATTGACAAGTGTATGAAGAGATGCTTGTGAGAATGGGGTTGGTGAACAAATAGACCAAGTGAATGTGAATGTGCTGTTAAATGCAGACGACACTATACTGATGGCTGAGAGTGAAAGTGACTTGCAGAATGCATTAAATCGTTTGAATGTGGTGAGAAGCAGAATGGATCTTTGTATAAATGTCTTCAAAACTTAGGTGATAGAGCTTTTTATAAGGACAGTTCAGGAAATGATTGTCAGCTTAGTGTAGATGGAAAACTTTGATGAAAAGTGAATTTTTTGTGGATCTGGGCAGAATGTTTTGTAAAAATGAAAAGACAGACAGGTGAATTTATCTTGGAGAGTAGTTGGATGTTTATTTACTGTTGCAAAGAATAAAGTAGTATCAAAAGAGAGACAAATGGCAGTATATAAAATATGTTCACGCCAAGATAGTTGTATGGATGTGAAGCGTGGGTTTGTAAGAGAAACACAAGAGCAAGATTAATGCAGCTAGAATGAGATGTCTAAGAAATGTATGTGGAAAAACACACATGTATAGAGCCAGTAGTGAATGGGTGCTTAAGGAGAGTTTTTTGAAAGGGAATTCATTGTGAAAGAAGTGTCTTGCGTTGATTTTGTTATGTTGAGAAGATGAGTGTGGCTCAAGTGACTAAGCAAATATATGAAGGTAGAGTGTGTAGATTAAAAGGAAGAGGTAGGCCATGTAAGATGTGACTAAATGTTGTAGACGAATGTGTGAAAAAGAGAAACTTTAAGTTTCGAGTTAAGATTTTTAAGAATAAAAAAATCATGTGTCACTCTGTGTACAGATGTTATTGAAGCAAAGGGAGTATGCAAGGATAGGGAAGTATGATGAAAATTAACGAGGATGGATTAATTACAGAGTTGTTGATTTTTAGCTATATGCACAGTTTATTGCCTACCCCGAAAGGGAACAGTGTGATTAAGCTATGTATGTATGTATGTTTATATAAGGTTATTTAAAAACTAAGTGGATATTGAATGGGTGTCACATCACTTGGATTATTTTTCATAGATGAATTTTATATTTTGAGGATGATGGATGTATTTTTACTTTAAATAAATAGAATCAAACGTTAGAAGCTTTTTCTAAATTTTAATTAGTTTTGTAATTTTAGTTCTTTTTTTATTTTGTATGGGTGAACAGGTTCCCCAACTCTCAAGAAAAGGTCGGGAATTTATCATTTCCCGTTGGTCGGGTGGGAAAATGACCCTTTCCCCGAAATAATAAACCTAGATAACATTTAAGGGTTTTTAATAAACCTAAGTAACTTTTAAGTGGTTTCAAACCTAGATAATATTTTGCAGTTTAATACTTAGAGCACATTGAAGAGGTGCCAAACAATAAACATTATGTTTAGTAGTAAAGCTTAATTTTAAAATTTCCAGTCCCAAATCCCGATATTTTGACTCATTTTCCTTCCCGTTTCAAAATAAAAAGGTAGTTCCCGTCCATCTTTATTAATATAAATATATTCTTTTTTTCAAGCACCAAGTCTAATTACTTCTGGGCAATATGCATATTTGTAATCTTATCAATGAATGTTTTTACATGTGTTTAGAAATTCAATGAAATTTGATGTGCAATCAAAACAAAATATTTCAGTTAAAACATTTTAAGGATGTTAATAAATAAAATAAAATGTTGAAACAATTACGTTTTTGTCAATAAAAATTATTGCAAAATTAAAAAAACGATAAATTAAATTTTAATCGTTGGATAATGGGTATTTTTTTAATCCCTGAATATCAAATATTCTTGATGGTTTTAGTTACAAATGATTTGACAAGTTTCAAACAGATGAGGAATTACTTTATGTATTTTTGACAGGACATTTTGAAGAATAATGCTATGCTCTTTTTGACTTATATTAACAACGCTTGTTTTCCGCACAGGGAAGATGCTGATGGAGCATGAGACAATGAAACTAAAGGAGCAAGAAGAGGCATACAGCCGAGACCTGAAAGAATGGAAGGGGCAGTTGAAACCTCGCAAACAAGTATGTCTGCTGCATTAAGGTCACACCATTCACTATGTACATTTGATAAACACTAAGAGAGGCTAGCAGAGCAAGGCCTCCACATTTACCAGAAAAATTACAGGTCCAAAGAATTGCATACACTCATACACTCACATTAAAAATCTAATTGCAAACAACTTAATTAACAGGAATAAAATTGCATGTACTTAGACTAACTCTAAATATAATACACGCTAACCGAAACAAATTTTCCGTGACAAAAAGAGTGTTTTGTTTTCTCTTCAAAAATAACATTTTGTGTGTCAAGGTACAAGCGACTAATAAAAACTATAATCTAGGATGTTTGACTGGTTTTTTTTTCAAGCGCTTGGAGGAGCAGTTCACACAACAACTGGAGGAGCAGGAGCATCTGTTTGGCCCTGCCATACCCCTTTCTCTCCCCTCTGATCTATCCGACCTCCCTTCCTCCACCAACACCATGAGCTCAACCCGTAGCAGCCGTTCTTCTGTCTCTGAGGGATGATGACACCACTCGGGGCGTGTGCCCTGACTCCAACATTCCAAAGCACCACCAATCCACTGGCCATGCCTTCCTCTGGGTCGTCTCTCATGAAGGGAGGGTGCAGACACTGGTTTGTCTTATAGGTTTCCTTCTTGTCGGTTTAGAGATAGAACTCGTTAGGTTCACTGGCTATTAACATTTTTGGAGAAAATTTATTTCTCTGGACAAAACCGCAACAAAGGACTCTTAACTTTCCAACCAATATTGGTCACTGTAACAAAATTTGTACTAATTGGATGATACTACGAGAAAACCAGTGAAAACAAATGTTAAATTAATTCTATCTTTCTTCCCCTGCCTTGAATCCTAAATTTAATCCTAAACAATATTTTACTAACAAAATGTTTTCTCTAAAAAAATATAAGATTCACTCCTAATTGGCTGCCATTTGATAGATAATTTAAAGGGTAAACCAAAAATTATATTTTATTCTTAGACAACTTTTATATAGTAAGTAAAAATTGTTTACTTGGACAAGCTAAAATACTCTTTGGAATTTTAACTTAAGTTCAGTAACCCATTTTTTGATAAAATTTCATTGATTAAGCTATTTACTGTCACTTAATCAAGTAAACTATTGCATTAGGTAAATTGTGTGTTCTTGAAGTAATTGCCATAAATTATTCGGCTATTTATGTGACAGAAATAAATTGACTGATGGTTTTGGGTAAAATATGTCATTGCTGCCAAAAACCTTGTTATATGCCAGTAAAAATAGTTTGTTTTATTTTCAAAGTGTTCGTGTTTTGGGTGCTTTTACGATTAGTTTTCATATTTTGATTAACTTGGTGCAAATCATGCTGAACAGTTTGTGAGAAAATATTAAAGTAAATATTTCACATTACTGATTCAGGTTCACTGTGAACAATTAATATTAAATGTCATTATTATAAGTTCCTCTTTATTTTTCCTATCATTCTTTACTGAATTACGTTTTTTTTTATATATAAATTGTGTTGCTTATTTCTCACTTGCTCCTGAAGAGCTTTGATATTTTTCAGTTTGAATCAAACTTGAATTGATTATATGAAATATTCTTGAAGTTGAATCTTGTTTGTTATTTTATACTGAAAAAATATTACATTGTGGTTATTTATAAAACTTTATACACTAAAACTACTTGGAGAATGTTTCTCAATCCCTTCTAAATATCATCATCATCATCATCATGAACAGCTTCCAGCCACTGGCTGAGATTGTTTGGAACATAAGCCTTTCCCCCGCCTCTCTCCCTCTACCTTGACCCAGTCCTCTCCTCTCACCTCCACACTCCTCACGCCCTTCATCCATCTGTCTCTTTGTCTTCCTCTTGGCCTCCTAGCCCCACCTACATAACAACAACCTCCTGTGCATCCTTTTCCTCTCCAATCTTCTCACATGGCCATACCACCTTAGTCGTGCCTTCTTTATCTTGTCCTGGCTCTTCCTTTACTATTCCTCTTACTCTCTCATTTCTCATCCTGTCAAATTTCGTAACACAAATCCTGCTTCTCAGAAATCTCATTTCACTCGCCTGCATTCTACTTTAACCCTTTCCTTCAAAACCCTCTTTTCTGCAGCGTACATTAATATTTGTAGTTAATAGGATATGGAAGAGTGGACAATTCTACCGTGTGGTTAAGGATATAATCTGGTGATGGAGTATAGGAAAAGAGGACAAAACTTTATTATACAAGGCATATTATCACCCAATATTAACATATGGCTCTGAAACCTGGACATGGACAAAGAGAGATTTGAGTAGATTGCAGGCAGCAGAGATGAGGTTCCTGAGGGGCTTTGAGAATGTAACAAGAAGAGACAGAATAAGGAACTAAATAATTGGGGATGGTTTAAAAGTGACATCATTAGAAGAGACATTGAAGAGAAAAAGGTCATGTGATGAGAATGGAGGACAGAATAAAGAGAAGGGTAGAAGGAAGACCTATTGGAAAACCACGGACAAGATGGATGGACATCTAAGCTAAAGAAGTGGACTGGAGATGCGTGGCTTAGGGAGAATTTTGGAGAGTTCGACAGGAATAAAAGAGGATGTGCCAGATAACCCACAGAGGTGGAAACATCGAATGATGATGATGATGATGATGAGGTAATAGGTAGGCATTGTAGATCACTCTCTTGCACTTGTCTGGCAGATCCCAGCTCCAAATCAGGCTTCTCACACTTCTGAAAAACGCCTCTGTTGCCTTCCTCTCTCACTTATTTCTCTTTTGTTCCTTGCACTCCCCTCTACAATACTTAGATTTAACTAATTCTTTCTAATATTTAGTTTAATTAAGAAAAATTTATTTACAATTCAATTACTTCATATTTTTTCCATGTGAATATTGTCTTGTACTTTACATAATACCTCAGAATGGCATTACTTGATCATTATTGGTGAAGATCCATATTTGTTGAAGCTGGTATTTGTTTCAAATCCAAATTGAAGTTTCAAAACTTTGCACACTCCTAGATTAAACACTAATTTGAGGTGTGAGAGTAGGTATTTTTAATTTCAAATCTGGTTTGTATGAAACCATAGTTTTAGTTGATTTCGGGTAATCTACAGTAGAACAATACTAATTGGTTCCTGAAACTTTCTTGATAAATAAAACATACAATTTTTTTAAAAATAATTTAGTAAAGTTGGACAAGTTTTATAAACATTTTAATGAGATGAAAATAAATTTTGAACGCTTATTCATCAAATAACATTTTAAAATATCAAATTAATAGAACCAAAAACTTTCGAGCTAAACTTTAAAAAATTTACTTTTGGAAAAATGTCTAGTCAAATTTGAACAATTTCTAAAAAAAACTACTTGGACTTAATTTTTTTAGTACATGTTTATCTTGAGCGGTAATAATCAATTCTCTCCGAAGGCAGCCTAACCTTTGGAAGCACAGTAAAGTGTGAACTTTTACTCTTTTCACTATGATAACCATATTGTGCTCATCCTTCAATTTGCGCCTCTCCTTTACTCTCGTCCTTCACCTATAATATAAAATTGAAAAAGGATAAGATTTACAGATATATTTGTGATTAGTTGCACAGTTAAAATATATTAAAAAATGTATATACCTTATTGGACCAAATATAGTTCGATGTTTTCCTGCTAAAAATGTATTTACAAAAATTGTACTCTTAATATATATTCAGCCTATCATTTTTCACTGAAAAAAAAGGTCAGATTCCTATAGAAGTCTATTTTATAAATTACTATGACTGTATGGATACAAATTTTTGTATTTTTGAATGAAATATCTGTTTATTACCGTATGCAATAGTTTAAAAACGTTGACTGGTAGCATCTGTTTTGATTTTAAAAATAGTTCCTTAATTTCTTTGCTAGATAGCAGTATCAGAAAATCCTCTGCAACCAATACCATCGATGTATACATATGAGATGGCCACTCGAATCTACTGAATCCACCGAATCCTGACAAGGATTCAAGATTCGAGGATTCGGTGTTTTACTAGATTCGATGGTCAAATCTTTCATAAACAAAGCATAATATTTTGAATTCAAAAATTACTTAGTTAGGCCTACTTGAAAAGCAGAACTTAATCCGTAATCTTTATTTTGTCGGACAAAAGAGATTAGCATGAATAAAATAATTATTTAAAAAAAAATTGTTAGGTGTGGAAAATCTTACGTGTCTAGTACCCTACCCCCCAACCTCTGTGGGAAACTTGGACTTGACTGTTTCGGCACATGCTCACTTCTAAAACTTTCATCTCACGAACAATCTTGTAAATATTTAAATGAACACATTAAAACTCTTATAAAACTGAAAATCAAAACTAGAATTACAATTTGAAATAAATAAAAAAATTATGGCCTTTTTTTTAACAGAAATAATTACACACGATAAAAAGTCGGCCGCCATGATGTATATTATGTTTACTCGCCAGAGTGATGATTAAAATAAACATACTGTTAATAATTTTTACTACCCAACCGCTTTTAATTATCTACAACTTTGCAAAGAACCCCAATTTGTTGCATACGATCCTTAAGTTAAACATTTTGTTGGGTTTCATGAAAAATAAATACTGTCGACAGTCAGTCACCAATAAAACTGTTTATCTATGTCTAACGGCTTACGTATTGTATATCGATTGTTTAAATCGATTCAGGCAATCTGCTCACTCACGACTTTTTAAGTTAGAGTTTTAAGAATCAAAAAAAGACTTGCTAATTCATTATTTGTTTTTAAATTGGTTCTAACTAAGAGTTTATTATTTTTTTTTAAATATGTTATTGAAGTAATTGTAAAAATATTCAAACGTAGTCCTGCCTTATAAAATGGGAATGAACATATTTGAGTCGAAAATATGTTCGTGTTTTAAATAGAATGTATTCTCAGAAATTGATATATCGCAAGAATCGAATATATTTCTGGTTTTCTACGCGAAGATAGATAATGGATATAATTATAAGAAAATAATAATAAAACATACTTAGGCATTATTGAGTTCACTATTTCCAATGTATGTTTAATTGTTAAGCATGTTGTTTTAGTCTTTATTAAAAATATCAGTTTGTATTTTTATTTGTGCCATCTTATTCAAATAAATTATAATCCTTCAATGATGATTAAAGTTGATCAAAGGATGACTAGGCCTAATTTGTTTATTTCACATGTTTTTTTAGAAACTTAACTCATTCTAACAAAACTTTTAAAAATAACGTAACGACATTCAAATGTTTTTTTAATTTTATTTTTAAACAATAATATGAGTCTAGATTGTTTAATTTGCATGGATTTTAACCAGTATTTTGTGAGGGTTGTTGGGGTTGATTAAAATTGAAAGCATGATTGAAATAAATCATAATTTAGTATTTACTTTTTTAATATAAAGAGAAAATATATTTACTCTGAAAAATGTTAGGGCTAGGTGAAAATATTTTACTTAACAGAGGCTGGAAATAAAATAATGTATATATTTGTCTCAAGATGAAAAGTAATAAAATTGAAGGTTTGTTATATTTATCTTTTTTTTTTTTTGGGGGGGGGGGGGGGTGTTAATATTTAAAAGTCCAGGTAATTCTATTTTATTAGTGAATTTGCTAAATTTATGGTTTCATGGCAGAATGTAATAATGGAATATTCTCATACAATTTTATTTGGAACTAAAACACCAAAAATACTAAGTAATTTTGAAAGAGAATTAATCTAATTCTATAGAGGGATTTATTTTTATTAAGATGTTTGTTATTTTTCAAATGCCATGAAACAATTTTTTTTGATGAAATTTATTTTTATTAGAGAATTTCTAGATTTAAATAATTGTTTTATGAGACAAAATTTCAAAGATTTTCTTACCATATTATAGGGTATTTATTATTAGTGTATAACTACGACAATTTTATATTTAAAAAATATCAACAATTTTTTTTTAATATCCAAACTTTTTTGGCTTCAAAAATATATAATATAATTCGATTTTGCTTCATTTTGGATAGAAAAAAAAAATCAACTATTCATACCCCGTAGACCAAAATTATTTAAGTGGCTTAATATTATATTTGGAAGAAGGTATAGGAAAGGTGGACTATAAGGAAAACCTCTTCTCGCTTTATGATGTAATTGTATTATACCTTTCCTCTATCTTCTTCCAGATATAATACAATTACCTCATAAAGCGAAAAAAGGTTTTCCTTATAGAGATACAGTAAGTGGCTTAATGCAATTTCCATTGGCAAAGTTTGAAGCATGATCCAAGAAGCCTACAAAATTCCTCGTATTTTGCGCCAAAAGTGAATCTTGTATTTCCTTAAAAAACACCCTAGTCTATTTTATTAGCAATGATTGTTTATCCCTTTAAAAACCAACAAACTCTAACACTAAAGTCAGTTATTTAAAAAAAACTTGGGAATCAATGTTTCATAGGCAAGTGGGCAAATTTTTAAAGACTTTGCATTTACTTTGAATATTTATTACCTTTAACATTGCTATGAATAAAGAAAATTCTCTTGACCAATATGAAGCTTCGCCTCAAAGACAAACACATTCATTTCCAAGTTTCTGTCACCATTTGTTGCTTTGTATACTCCTTTTTACAATGAAAGGTTGCGGTCTTTCCCTATAAGCTGCATCAAAGTGTAACCTGTCAATAGGAGCTTGACACTATCCGTCAAGGGTGAACATGACTGGGCATATGATTACATGAAAATAGATTTAGTAATGTTTTAAACTGTCTTCCTATGGCTATTCAATACCTATCACAAGATTCTAGTTTCAGATGTTGACCATTCTTTCACTATACCAAATAATAAGAAATAACATGTTTAAATGGGAGAATGGTTGAGCATCTGTTCTTGAACCGTTGCCACGTATACAACTGGTTTGAATCGTTTTGTTTAAATTTGCAATTTTAAAAACTTTGTTAAAATTCTCAAGCCTCTGTAGTTGAGGAAAGATTGATTTTTTACTAAGGAAACTTGAAAATCTTATTATTGATGCTCATTTCAATTCTGAAAACTTGAACATCCCTTTTTAATATATAATCATCTCTGTGTAAATACATGAAATAAATCCATCCATGAAATCCTGTCTTTGTTGATGTTGAAAGATTTACATATAATAATTGTTTGTACATAACTGTTATTTTAAGGTGTTCAATATTAACCGCGCTTGTCATTTTCAAAATGTTTTTGGTGGGTTTGTTCATTATTAATCACGACTTTTTTAAGTTAAAGGAAAAAATGAATTGGGTTGCCTAAGAACAATTATAGATTTTTGTTTTATCTTTTGGTTAAAAAAATTTGGATAAGTGTCCTTCGAATCCTGAGAAATATTCAATGATCTGAAAAAACAACTTCATACATAGTATTTTAATTTCAAGCCTGTTAGTGGTTCACTATATCAAACATGATTTGAGAATCAACCTATTAGCCAGACCCAAGCACATTAATTTACCATTTAAGTGAATTCGAATTCATATTTAAACAACAGACTTTGGAAGAATCATATCGATATCGTAAAATTAAATAAGGATATCAAAGATTTGTACTCTAAATTCAAGTTTATCATAAGTGGATTTACCATATATTTAACAAATACCACTTTTCTATTTATTTTTTTAAAAATTATGACACTATACTTGCAGCAATGACAGTTTCTGAAATTTGTCGCAAATCAATTTATAATGAAATTCAATTTGAAAATGCTTGTGTGTGGTAATGCGCCATTAATTGTTGACTCACTGAAATAGGGACTGATAAAATATGAAAAGAGATAAAATTATTTAATGTAAATATAAATTCTTACAAATTTATATTGCTTAAATTAAAGCTTAGCTTATTTGTGAGCTTAAATAAACATATCTCATACTGTTTAGCGCTAAACTATGCTGCCATTTTTTTAATTAGCTGCTATAATCTCTAGTAATTGTGTCAAAAGAATTAATCATTGATCATTTATCTCCTTAAGATAAACCTCTTTAGTCTTTTCCCTTTTGGAGGATATTGTGTTCTGTTTGGAAGAAAGTAAAGATGGATAGTAACATACAACATATAAAAGGGAACAACACATTATAACTTTTACAAAGAAAAGAACACAGTTCACATGTCTTTACATTGCTGGCACTCGAACAAAGCCATATTGTGTTAGTTCCTTTTTAAATGTTTCTATTCATCTTTCCAGTACCAAATATAACACATTGATAATTTATATATTTTTAAAGAACACCATTAAACTGACTGTTTACAAAATAATGTATTATGAAATAATGTGTCTGAGATGTATTTTCTTTGCTGTACAGACGCAAAAAGCAATTGTCCATTTTGCATAAACTATATTTTTCTATGGTTTTTGTTTTTTCTTACAAATCAATGGTCAATTAATACTTTGGAACAAATTTGAATTTTATGACTACACCTTATAAGAGTTATATAGAAGTTTGCTCAATATTATCCATGTTTCACTGTTAGCGGTAAGAAACTTGTTAAAGCTTCATTGAGAACTTTTGAGTAATTATGGGATCTATTATTTTGGTTCTCTGTTCCATAATCATGAATTGTAATTTATAAATATATGAAAACTGTGTAGAAACAATTTAAAATAACTTAATGTAGGTGATGGGGAAATAAGCTAACCTTAGACCTGTCCTTTCACGTACATTATGTATATTTTTTCAAATAAATATTGAAAATTGTAAATTGTTTTTATGTCTAATATATTCATTTCATTGCATGTAAATGTTTATTAAGATATTTTTTCAAATAAATATTGGAAATTGTTTTTATGTATAATATATTCATTTCATTGCAGGTAAACGTTTATTAAGATATTTTTTAATTGATTTAACTAAACACAGAGAACCAACTATCTAGGAATACCAATATTAAGGAATTATATATTCGTCTGACGGTAGTTTATCACAATGCTCTGATGTTTAACGTTTCATCAACTTATACTGAGATCACGATCATCTTAACTTTAGCTTAACGTAACATTCACTTATGCTTAACTTATCGTAAATAAACCAGTGGGCTATCACAATTCACTTAACTTAACGTAATAGCTTGAGCCAAACATCAGCATTCGAGAGTATAGATGTTGATTTGTGATGTGTAACGGTGTAATGTGTAACAGTGTGATGTCTAACAGTATGTTAACAGTTCTATCTGTGACTATATGCATTGTCTACTTTTGATTTATTCAATAACATTGCAATAAAATATTTATCATTCAAACTAATTTTATCGAAGTTAAGTTTTTTTGCAGTTTCTACTTTTCCTATTTTAGTGTTAGGTTATACTCGTCTTCAATCATGATTTAAAAGTAAAATCTAGCTTGCATACACTATAAACAAATGAAGTAACTATACTTGCGAAACAGATAAAGTACTAAATAGCAGTGTTAACATGGTTGGCTGGCTAGATCACGTTATACCATTCACTTATAGTTCACGTAACGTGAAAGATCTAGCAAGACAACTCGTACTATAAGTGAACATTAACTTAACCACATCCTAATGGCTTCCATTTAAAAACATGAAAACATTATGTTAAGTTACGTTAAATGAAAGTTAAGTTGATTGTGATCCCGGCATTAGGCTTCCTTTGATTTTGTCAAGAGTAGAAGAGGCGAATCAAAGCTATAAATTGTTAACTTTAGTCTTTAATTATAGGGGTGTGTGAAGTCCACTTTTGCAATTTGAAGTGAACTCAAATCTAATATATGAAATAGGTATTCTTGAAGCCAAATCAAATTTCGGATATTTTATGTTAGTGTTTTTACACTAGAAAAATATTATATTGTTGTTTATTAAACTTTATGTATTGAAATTACTTAGAAAATGTTTTATTATACTTATTGTTTCTAATATATCATTTTAATCTAATAAATCATGTTATATTACAACTTAAAATTCAATTATTTTTTTTTTTTTTCAAATATTTTTTAAATTTTTCCAAATAAATATGGCAATAATTTATCATAAATATAGTATTTTATCCGTAAATATTTTATTGACAAAGCTGAAATTATTTTTGAAAAGTCGATGTTGACTTTTATTTTGAAGTTTTAAAGCTGAGTCGAAGCTTTGCACACCCCTATTTAATAATAGTGAATGAGTTCACCGAGAAGCTGTGATGTAGAGTGTTTAAAAACTGTACCTGCTATATGTTCTCACTCTGTTCTATTTGACCAATCAAACTTAAGTTCTGGCCTTTAGTAAGAATAGTTTAAGAAAGACATATTTATTTTATAGTCATTGATACTATCCTTAAAAAAAAGGCTGCAGATCACATGACTTGGCTATATTTTCACATATATGTATGTCAACCTTCGGAAATCGGATGGTTTTTTTGTAAGAAAATCATCCTATAGTTTTAGTAACTTTTGTAACTGTTACATAAAATATTTTCCTTCCTACCATGTTCTTACTTTGCATACCTAACAAGAAAATGTATTTTGGGGATCTATAACCAATGAATGCTCTCCCAAACCGGTGTGATATACATTGGTACCACACCGTGCCACTGTGGCATATTTGAATCTTAATTACTTGCTAGCTATGATAATACAGGATTGCCATTATTTTTTTAAGCAAAATTCCTTTTATTTTCCAAATGGAACTCCCATTTTTTCAGGCAACTTAGATTTATGAATAGAAGAATGACATTTTATTTTTTAAAGTTTAGTGTTTTAAAAATAATGATTTGAGCTTTCTGGAGAAATATATGAAGTTGTTATGGAATCCAATGTTTCAGCAGTAAGGGTGGGAATTAGATATCATCATCTGGAGGTCAGTTTAGTAAAATGCCTCCACCTTCCTCTATTCTTCCACCACTCTTCCGCCTTTAATTAACTCCATTCTTCTCCTCTCACTTGAATACTTTCTCTTATCTGCTCCTCCCTTCTCTTTCTTGGCCTCCCTGGACAATTAGAATTAGACATCTATTTGAATCAGCACGCTTTACTTTTCACTTAAAATTTTCTTCTTGTACAAGGTTCTTTATTTAAAGTTTGCAGTTATACCAATACCTATTTTCAAGAAAGGAGGCAAGAATAAGTGTACAAATTATAGAGGATAACGCTTATTTGCCATTGTACAAAAATATATGAGAAGATACTGAAAAGAGGATAATAAATAAAATTAAAAGTAAGATGGAGAAAGAAACAACACATATTTAGAGAACAGAGGTCTATAATCGACTTGATCTTTGCCATACGGCAGCTGATAGAAAGGAGATAGGGTTTTGGGAAAGACTTGGTAATGGTATTTATCAATGTGGAGAAGGTATGTGATAGTGTGGATAAAAATAAAGTTTGGAAAGTGATAGAGAAGGCTGTGGAAAGAGAAGTTGTAATAAGAGAGATAAGCATGTATGTGAATAACAGGAGTTGTGTTAAGACGAGTGGAAGGACAGAATGGAGGGAAGCAGGGGAGAGCCCTTTCATTATTACTATTTGTAATGGTAATGGAAATGGTCACGAACAAAGTAGCAGGAAAACTCAGGGAGGAAAGAATGAAAGCCATGATGTTTGCTGATGACTATGGTATGGGGGGAACAAAGGAAGAGGAAGTACAGGAACAACTGCAGGAATGGAACAAGGAAGTAAAAGAGTGTGGAGTGAAATTTAGCATGGCGAAGTGTGAAGTGGTGGTAATGACAAGGAAGAGGGTTGGGCTTAGTAAAGCTATAAGGCTGGATGGAGAAGAGCTGAGAAAAGTACAGAGCATAAAATATTTTGGAAGTGTGATTGAGGCGAAAGGTGGTAGTAGAGAGGATTTAATGAGAGGAGGACAGCCGGGAGAGTTGTTCTATAGGTTCGTAAGAGACCTGCTATGGAGAAGAGAAGTACCTTGAAGTGTACAGGGTGTACTTTGTACTCATTGCCATATATTCACCAGAAAATGCACATTGAATGTAAGAGAACCTAGGAAAGGGGAGGCCAAGGGAATAAAGTTTGTGAGGAGCATATCAGCTGCCACGAGGAAAAACAAAATTAGGAATGACGTTATCTGGGAAGGAGTATGGGTACAGGGAGTGCATGAGATAGTAGTGGAATCAAGATTGAGATGGTATGGGCATGTAATGAGGATGGAAAAGGACCGCAAGGGAGGTCAAGAAAGAGATGGGAGGAGCAAATAAAAGAAAGTATACAAGTGAAAGAAGGAGAAGAATGGAAGCAAGCAAAGAAGGAAGATGGAGGCATTTTACTAATTTGATATGACCACAGTCTGGCAACATTTGTTGATAATATAAGTTAAATGTCCCATTTATATATATTTCAGGGTTTTTGTAAGTGTATTTTTGGTGAAATTCCCACACTCTTTCCAGTTAGATAATAGACGTATAATCAGTTTTTAAAAAATATCCTAAAATCCAATTAAAATCTCACATTTAAAATTATTTTTGAAATTGTAAAATTTCTTATTTAATGGTTTTGTGTGGTCATCACCCTTTCAAATGTAAAATGAACTAGAAAGAGAAACCAAAGATTAGTTTGTATACAACTTTCGCCTTCATATTAGTAATATAACCAAATTGAGACATAGGTGTCAGTATGAGAAACAGGATCAACTAAATTTTTGTGTCCTTGCACTATCTAAATGTAGTTAAGGCAGGATGCAGTGATTTATAACTCTCATTTTCCTGTTTCTTCCCTACACTAATGCAAGTGCACTTCTTATAAACCACCTTCTGTCTCCCTGCTTGTTAAAATTAATCCATTAATAACAGTTCTGGTCCGATCCCATTATTTTCAATATTGCAAAGGTAAAATGCAGTTAGGACACTAAAAATCAACAAGGGTTCACTTGTCATAATTATTTTGTTCAAGATTGTAGATTTATTGTTTCCATGAACTCTTAACAATTTTTCTTATTTATATTTGAAAAATAATTTAATAGTAACCAAACAATACTTATAAATTACTAAATTAAGTTTAAAATAATTTTATAAGCATTGGCTGTTACATAACAGGCCTGGTACTTGAGAACAAGAGCTCTACCGCTTACCCCCACTCTCTTTGCACCATTTGACTTGGGTTTGTACATTATTTAAAACTAGAGATGGGGTGCTCTAATCCCTCAAATTCCATGGTATTTGAGATTCATAAAAATCTTGAATACAATAACTATGAAGACCTTGTCTTCAAATAATAATTTAAATCATTTGGTAAAAGGAATTATACAATATAAACTTGTGTAATTGGGAGAGTATAAACTCAAAAAAAGGACATTTTATTAATATAATTAAGCTACTAAAAACACGTGTTTTGTTGTATATGACATAATAGACATGACAAACAAAATAGCATTCGTCAGTGGTACCAAGCCTTAAACAAGTTTTTTTTTAAGATTGAATTTTAAAATATTTTCAATTTAACTAAAATTGTACATATTTAAAGATTATAGGATTCAACATATAACTAACTTAATGCAAATTAATGCGAAACCAAACACTCAAATGATGGTGAATTACTAAAATTTAACTTTAACAAGAATTTACTATCAGGCTCTTTTCATGTGTGAAATTTAATTTCCCTACAAAATTAATAGAATCCTTGAAATGTTCACCAAACTCTTTGAAACGAAGGACAAAATTGTACTGAACTAAGCATTGGTATACAGTAATTGTGATAAATGATTTCTTATATAGCTTAGAACACTTTTATGAAAATCATGATTCATTTCTGTGACTTGAGGAAGAAGCTCGGACAGTCCCCTGGAAGTGCTGGGCCCAGTTTTTATAATAGTTACCAGATGACTTAAGAAATTGTAGATTTAGTTCCATAACATGTTTGTTTTTGCATCTCTGTTAAATTTTGGATGCTTTCAAAGTGATTTAACAAATATTACCTATCTGATGAACTTAATATAAATATAGTTTTATTTTGTAGAAATTAACTCTCCTGGGTTTAGAGGAGAGATAAAGTGGATTTACTATACAACTTCTAAATTATATGCTAATTTAAATAAACATGAATGTTTAAGAATGTTATGTCAAAAAATTAATCTATAACATCATATAACTGCTTTGAAAAAAATGCCAATAGGCTATGGCCATTTCTGTGACCGGTAAGGTAAACCCACTACATCTAACCCTTCAAGATATAAAAAAATCCATCACTTCATCTTTGGGCATATTTAATAAATTCCCTCTCCCTCCGCCTCGAATCTAAAAGGTACTTCGCACACTCTACATAATTGCTATATTATTTTCTGTGTGTATGCCATCTCAAAGGTTAGATGATTGTTTTATTGTGCTAGGACATTATTCAAGCTTACCCTAAGATATATCTAGTATTTCCTGTTTGGGCCCACATCTTGAGAGGTTTTCCATACCCATGCTTTAAATGCTGGCTTCAATTTTTATATCTTATTCATAGGGGTGTTCGAGTAGTCGGTTTTCACTTGAGTGAGTTAAGTCGAGTTTGGATTAAAATGATTTTTTTTTAAATTTGAGCAGTATAGAGCAATATTTGTACATTAAATATTTCAAGTTAAATTTATCTAATAGATCCAGCAATAAGCACACACTTTTTTTGTTTAAAAATTTATGATCCCATAAATTTGAATTTTGAATAAATTTAATATAACCATACAATTATTATTTTTAATTGAACAAGAGGAAATATTTAGGTTTTATGTTATAATTGAATAAAATTATTATAGCTAGGAATTTTTGAGAAAAAGATTTAAAATTCATAGTTCTCACGTTTTTTGAGCTTTTAAAAATTCAAGTTTGAACATCTACTAAAACTTGATTCAAACTCGAATTGTTGAGTACTCTCTAGCACACCCCTATTTAAACTGTGGTTAAGATACAATTTAATTATGCCTTTCTTGAAAAAACTAACTCTTAAAATCGGATTAATGTTTTAATTACTACTACTACTACTACTATATATTTTTGTGAGGTAATTGGAAACTTAATGGCTAGTGATCTGCTTTGCCAAGATTAACATGTACAATTTATGTATATATATTTTAATAATATTAAATTTATCTACTGTAAGATAAGATTTCAGAAAAGTTTGAAGTATCAGACAAACAGAAAGCTAAACAAATTTGTTTGCTATTTGTAACAATATGTTGTATAAAGAGTTATATTTAAGACTTTCTGCTTATGTATGTTGTAATTATTATACTAACTTTAAATCATGTTATTATTTTAATTAAAATTAATTAAATAAACAACTATTGTATGTTTCCCTTTTGTTTATAAAGGCCTAACTATATCGAGAATGACAACATAAGTTCATGTTTGATTATTTGCTGTTTTAATGCCATATAAATGTGTACATATATATATACATCTATATTATAATTTTATGGTTGTTTAGTTTGATTAACCAAACAATTATGATACACTAAACCCAATATAAATATTGTAAGATATTGTAATAGGTTTATAGAATCTCTAGTTGTATAATTATAATGTAAACTTTTTTTAATAAGGAAAAAAGTTTGTATTTCCCTATTAATAAAGAAAAAGATTGTTTTTGTGGAATTTTTCTTTAATAGCAAAAATTTCCAAAGGGAAATTTCTTTTCACTTTTGAGTGACTGTTTAACACTATATCCCTAATACTATAGTGGGGAAAAAAGAGGTAAATAAAATGTAGATACTTTTTTAATGAAAGAAATAGGGTGTATGAAGCTTCAAAATGTGAAATTTGAGGGTCAAATCTTCTTTGCTTCGACACCCACAATATTTTTTTTTTAGCACCGCGTCTGTTCAGATTATAAATTATGTACAAATTACTCAAATGAGTCGGGGATGAGGAAGGTTGAATTTAGGGAGAGTGGAAAACCATTGAGGAAAAACACCCCCTCACTACACCTGACCAGGATTCGAACCCTAATCGCCCTCTCATCGGCAGTCTAGTCTATTTTGCAGAGTGGTGCCTTAGACCATTTGGCCACTGAAGCAGGTGACACAATAAACCTTCACATCTGTGAAACATTTCAAAGGAAGAAGAAACATTTTATAACTATTTCAGACAAGTCACAAAATAATTTAGTCTGATTTTTTTTTTTCTCTGTTTCTCTCTCAACCTCTATGCTTTTGATGGATGGTTTGAAAAATTAGAAGTATTATGTGAATAAAAACCTTATCTTCGACTTCGGCTTTACTTCACATTTAAAAAGTAACATTCTTTCACCTCTAGAAAAAGATACTGGAAATTCAGGGACAAATATGACAAACACAATACCAGCTTTTTAATTTACACAGATTTTGTTTGCTCAACTAGTGGTGATTGATTTGATTCCAAAACCTATGTTCAATTTTTTTTTTATATATATAATTGAATCTTACTGCCCACAAGGAAATCTAGAGGAAATGTACTCACATTTATTTGACAGTTGAAAACGTGTTTGATCGTCCTTTATTGTTGCCCTGGAGTGTTACTCCTCTCCTCCCTTGATCCAAAGAGGCGATTTGTAAATAGTAACTGTATTTTTGTGGATTTCTTATATTTCTTTATATTCCCTTTTAACATCATATTTTGTACTAACTCTTAGTGCTAGACTACTAATAGTATCATATCGAACCCAACCATCTAACTTGCCATCAATACTACCCTTCCCCGCAAGCTATCCTGACAGATTCGGCCCATGGAAGGGTGTTAGGCGACACCATCTAACCAGCTTGGCCTATTGTGATCTAAATAGCCTTTGCAATCTACTATGCATTTGTCAATTCTAGGCCTAATTCAATCTATATTTAACAATAATTATTAGACCATAAGTTGACGATATTAACATATAAAACATATTAAAATATAATTAAAATAACTAGAACAAATATTGAGAGTAACACATAGTTTGCATTCCAACACTGATGTTGAATAGTTAAATACAATTAACCTTGTAGGTAAAGCGTCTTTCAAAGTGATAAAAAGAATGTAATTGTAAGGTCTTGTACTGTAATTAAAACTTTGGTAATATAAGTTTAAGTATAGAATCTAAGTCTTATTTTTGTTTAGTTTTAATTTTAATTTAATTTTAGCACCGCGTCTTACTACCCGTTTGGGTTATACGCTTAAGTACTAATTACACTAATGGATTAGGAATTGGGAAGGTTGAATTTAGAGGAAGTGAACCCGCATTTGCGTGGAGGGAGAGTGGAAAACCATTTAGGAAAAACCACCCCAGTTCACCCGACCGAGATTCGAACCTCGATCTCCCCGTCCTTTTGTTTAGTCCCATTACTCCTTTTAGTAGATGATCGGTGTTTAAAATTAAAATTCTTGCCGACATATTTCGGTACGACTATACCATAATCATGGCCTCTGTAAAATGAAATTAAAGACTATTAGGAAGACTGCAAAGAGTGAAAAACAAAAAATAATGATATCCTAAAACTTGAAAAAAGCAAAGAGGTCATGTCGCGTTGAGGTCCATTTTCCAAGCAATATATCCTGCCTCTCTACCTGCCATACATGTGACAAAAACCTTATTGTAAAATCAAATTAGGATGTGGTTTTTGAAACATTTTAAAATCGCTATAATATAAGGACCAGGAAGAAGAAATTGCACTGGCGAAGAGTTCAGTGATGTCCTCCCATCGTAAGTGACCATTTTAAGTGAGGTATATTTTTAGACAAAGTCATTTAAGTGAGAGAACTCGATCCAATTCATAAATATTTTGTTTATCTTATAGTTATAAAAAGGAACATTATAACATTTAATAGAAATAAAATACATTTAACAACTGTATTAAAGTTTATTTTAAGACAATTTTACTAATATAAACAATACCAAGAAGTCATTAAATATTTATTAAAACAAAGCATTTTTGTAGTTAGTGAATTAAGCAGTGATTCCCAACCTGGGAAGCAGAGGTTATGATAAAATAAAACGTGTGAAAATGTATTATTTTCCTATTAAAAGTTTTACAATTATCTTGAAAAGTTATTTCCCATTCACTGGATGTCTGAAATATTAGCTTGAGTCAGTAAGTAGCATGTCTGCCTACTAAGCAAAATGTCCCAGGTTCAATTCCAATCATGGCCAAAAAATGTATCATTGGTGAAATTGGCCCATCCCCTTTCAGAGTGATATATTAACAGCCGGTAGACATATTGGATTTGTCCATAATTATGTTAGTTTATAAGTTGTGTGCAAATATCAGTCAGCTCAGAAAGTGCATGTTACATACACCATATCGAAAATACACTGTTAAACTGATTAGTAAATATTTTTTTGTCCAAGTTATATTTTTGGTATAAAAACAAGTCATGTAATATGTAAACATGTAAAGTGTTACATATTTAAGATTTTAAATGATAAAAAAAATTGAATGGTTTTAATTACTGTAAGCATTTAATTTTAAGAATGAGAAAGTTGGAAGGGGAGGGAACAAGTGATAATTAAAAGCAAGGCCGTAGCCAGCCAAAAATTTCAGTAAGGGTTTGGTGGGTCCAACCCCCAATTGCAAGAAGCTAGAAAAATTTCTAGATATTAAACACCTCTTGAAGCTATCTGAAGTGGGTTTTTTATGGTAGCACAGCCCCCTACCTGCCGAAGGCTAGAAAAAATTATAAATATTAAACACCTCTAGAAGCTCTTTGAAGTGCTTTTTATGGTAGCACAGCCCCCTAACTTGTATTTGTATCTTAATATCTTATTATTGATATTGTGTGTATCATAAATAAAGCCATATATATTTTGCTCATACATTTTCAGGGGTTTGAACTCCCCCCCCCCACCTACGGCCCTAATTAAAAGTAAGAAGTGAGCTGAAAAAGGTTGGGAACCACTAGTTTATAATATACAATAAAAAGATTGTATTACCACAGTAGTTACTGTATTGGTCTGAATATAGCATGAAGTTTCTACCTAAATACAACTTTTTTATAACTACTAATATTATGGAGAAGAGAAGTGCCCTTGAAGTGTAAGGAAGTGGTTTACAGAGTGTACTTTGTACCCATTGACATCTATGTAGCAGAAACATGAACAATTAATGTAAGAGAGACTAGGAAAGTGCAGACCATGGGAATAACTTTTGTGAGGAGTGTGTCAGTGTTAATTTATCTCTTAACTTGTGCATTAAAAGAAAATAATCTCAAAGTTTAGATTTTTACCTCAATTATTGGCATAGTGTTGGGTTATATTATTTTGAAATAATTTATGTCATGCACAACCCTTTCAAAACTCAATGGGTCGAATTATATTAGAGGCCACACTATACTCAGGTCAAGACAGTATTCAAAAGTCTTAAAAATAAAATAAGGTTTAGATAGTTTATGAATTAAATGGTATGAAAATTTACATAACTAATATAGCTTGGAAAGGCGTTTCTACTTTATTTTAAACTCCTAACAGTTGTAAAGCATTTATATGCAAAACTTGACTAGAGCTTGATTTAAGGAAGACCATACTGTTTTTTAAACAATATACAACACATTTAATAATAATTTTCATTAAAAAATATATTGAGACTAACCTAAAGAAAATTTAACTGGTGATATTAAAACTATTATGTCAATAAATGCATATAACAACAAAATCAGCAAACTTCTTAAAATAATATTAGTAAAGAATTCTCTTCAAATATCATTGCTATAATAAAAATATGAAAAAACCAACATCAATTATATGCTTTATAGTAGTTAACTATTAAAAAACGTAATTAAAAAGAATTAGGTGTGCCAAATTGTGCAAGTATAATTCACAATTGATCTGCATTGTAATCAACCATGGAATGTTTTTTAATATGTTAATATGCTAAGTATAGTAATGCATGGAAGGCATGAAAAAGTGGGATAGGAACAAAACAAAATATAGCTTTTAGAGAAAAAAGGGAACACAGTTCACAATAGCTGCCTCTTGAAGAAAATTGATCTTTAGGCTACCGCTCAATACCTTGACCTAGACTGTGTTATATCGGAACGTTTAAAAGAGAAAGTTATATTGTATAACTTATATGGTACTATACAAATCTGTGCTTTATTTATACTAAGCACTCCTTTTAGGTGTTTATATTTATATGTCCTGTAATTCTTTACCACTACCCTTTTCTTATTTATTTGGTAAAATTATGTTGGTCATTTAATACCCTCTCCTTAAGAGTTCTGATATAATTAAACCAAGTTTGGGGAATCAAAGTGCAGGGGTGGGGGAGTATATTCACTTTGCTTCAGGAGGCAGTCATTACCTCTTTGTCCAGCGGCAGCAAAGTAAGGTGTAAACTGTTCAGACAGTTCAACAGTGCCAAGTGTGAATTGTGTTCCTCTTTTCAATATAGTAGTCATATTGTGTATGTTCCTTTGCATTTTCCCTGTAACTTTTGCCATTAATAATACAGAAAGATTAATAATCGAGCCTTACACATCATAGTAAACAATGACAAGTACCAATTCATAATAAGATATAAAATAAAACAAATAGTGAAATAAAAAAGTACAAAACCAATCAATATTAAAGCTCTGATGTATTTGATACAAATAAGATTTTGAAGAGAGAGGGGTCCCTAGAAGCTCATAAGAGATTCTAGGATTTGACAATCTATAAGATTAAAAATGTATGGATTTAAAAAAATATAATTTAAGAGCCAGTATGGTTTTAGTGATTTAACAAAACATAAATATAGAACAAATCAAACACTAAGCCGCTAGACCAGGGGTGGGAGATCCACAATAGTTTAGGTATGATTGTGGGGCCACACCAACAACTACAGCTACACGCAGACGCTGTTTGATGTTCCTCCTCATATTTAGGGACCTAGCCCGCTTCCAGCCAGTCAGCCTGTTGTTGTGTATGAGTACAGTTGACATTCTGTTTGCGAACGTTTGTTTTTTGCAAGTCGAGTGATATGGTCTAAATAAACTTAAGTATGAAGATGAGAATAGATGCTTTAAGAAAGAATGGGAGGAGGACTTTGTTTTTGCAAGACATGGTTTGCTAATATGTGCCTTATGTAAAATAACACTGCCACAGTTCATATGCCGTTAATCTTAAGCACCGTCATCACACGCATCACAGTACTTTCAGCAAAGAATTTCCTGTTTGTTCCATTCTAAGGTGAAAAAAGTATCATATTTAATAGAAAAACTTCATGGTCACGGTGAATTGAGATCCATGTTTACTAAGGAGGCAGATGTAACAAACAAGGCTGTGTTTATTTTAGCATTTAATGTTGCAGAAGTATAGTGTCCATACACTTAGGGAGAATTTGTCAAGAAAAATATCGCACAAATAGTTTTATATCCAAATGATAAAAAAAAACTGCATAAAATTATTTTAAAATGCCTGTCTTCAGGCATACATATTTTGAAAGGAGAACTTATATTTTTGGTACTGATATTGTAAATAGCTTGAAAGATAACTTGATGAACTGCGCTTCATTGAGTCAGGCTTTGGATGAATCTACAGATATTCAGGACAAAACACAACTAACTATATTTATCCGCTTTGTATCACATAATCTGGATGTGAAATAAGAGTTATTAGACTTGCTAGCATTAAAGAATACAACTTCTGGCTCTGACATTAATGAAGATCTCAATGATGCAGTTAAAAAGCTTCAATCTCGAGTGGAAAGATTGCCAGTATTGCAACTGAAGGTGCTCCAATTATGAGAGGCAAAACAAAAGAACTCATGGGACTTTTGTAGAATGATGGGTCAATCCCGATTTCATAGGGAACATCTAGCATCTAAGTATCTTATATTTGAGCATGTGGGGAAGTTGTCCTAAAAATTGTAAAATATATTTGTTCAAGTGCATAAATGAAATACGGTGGTTTTGCTTAGTAATGTGGGTCTCGGTGAGCTATGTACTAAACAAGTTTATGTTGTTGTTGGAACCAATCAAATTATTTCTTCAAGAGAATTAGAAATACTTCCCTCAACTTGAGGACATTCAGTGGTTGTTAGACATGACATATTTTACAGATGTTTTTCAGGATCTACAGATATTTAATGTATCACAGCAAGGCAAAGAAAAACTAATATCAGATCTAGTAAAGACGTTCATTTTCCACAACTAAATGAAACTTTGTCAGAGAGAGACTTGGAATCTAACATTTTAAATTCCTTCACGCGCGTGAAAAAAAAAATGCAGACCTTTCCTGTAATAGAACTGGTAAGGAACGCTTATATTTGAAAATTGAATGGTCTTGCAGAAGACCTCAATGATTGATTCTGCGATATTCGAGCACTTAAGCCATCATTTTTTTTTTAAAATCCTTTTCTTGCTGACATAATGGAGAGTGGTTGTCCTATTTCAAAGCAAATTGTAGTGTCTCAGCAAATGTAGAACTGGAGCTGCTATAATTTCAAGAGGAAGAGGGACTTTTAAGTAAACAAAGTGGTTGTCAATTACTGAGTTTTTGAAGCATGTCCCAGAACAAAAATATCCGAAAGTAAAGAAATGTGCTAAGAGAGTGATCTACATTTTTGCTACAACCTATTACTGCGAAGCATTATATTCTACACTTAGATTTATTAACTCCAAATATAGACCTGTTTTGACAAACAAACATTTGAACAAACTAATGAGAAATGCTTTGACAGATCATCAAATAAATTTTAGGCCGCTTACTGCTAAGATTTACGCTGGGAAAACCTTGACAACTAAATTGAACGAGTAAAATAATGTTTGTGATAGCTTGGATTCTAATTTGAAAACAAAGTCTAACATTCCCAATATTTTAATTTTGAAAAATAAAATGTGTTTTTTTGGTTTATAATAGTGTGTGTGTATGTGTCAAATTAAGACTGTTTTACTATAGTTTGTAATTTGTTTGGCCTGTTTTTGTCTTTTCTCACTATGCCAAAGTTATTGTCACATTTAAATAAGCAAAATATGACAATAATAAAAAAGTTCAAAAAAAATAAGGTTTTGGTGTTTTTTATTTACTAGTTTTCTGAAAATATGTTTGTATATTAATAATAATATTACAAAATTGTATTTAAGGAAAAAAAGTCCTTTATTTTTTTATTTTACAATGTTAAAAGCACCGCATTACAGGCGGGCACAAGCCAAATTATGACCACCCCTGCACTATATATTGCAAACTATGTCCTAATTTGTGATTGATTGGTCAGATACTTTTTTAAATGTGAAAATTGTTTGTGTGCACTTTTCAAATAGTTTTTATTAATAAAAAAGCTAGTTAAACACAATTTAAGATCTCCCACAAACACAAAATCAGCTGCTCCTAATAGCTATTCAGGTTTCACCAAATATACTATACAAACATTAATATATATATGTATATTTTTTAATTTGAGACAAAATTTAAATATATGTGCTTTTCAATGTACAATTGTACATTACTAAGCATTACTAAGAAGGCACAACAGTATTCTGCCATAATAGTTTTCATTGGAGATGGAATGCTCAAATTCTAGAATTCGAGAGATTCAATAAAGTCACAAAAAATATCTCAAATCCAAATATGAAGGGCTTGTTTTTTAAAATTACAATTTTATGCAATTATAAGAGTTAATAATAAAAACATGTGTAGTTTTAAAAACATGATATTTTGGCCCTTGATCAATTTTTTGTTTCTGACAGTTACAGAGTTGATACACACCTGTTAAATTGGGAAAAGTCAGGGAATTCTAATGTCACTGCATTTTTTAAATACTTTTAATATATATTTTGATATACTTTTCAGAAGATCATCTGTGTGTTTGTCTTTAGTAAATATCTTATCATGAATTCAGCACAAAAAGTGAAAATAAATATTTTTTTAATTTATAGTTTTGAATATAAAATGAGAAAACACATTTTTTGGCCTGGAAAACCTGGAAAAGTCAAAGAATTTAAAAACTTAGAAAGCGTATTAATCCTGAAATTTAAAAGTAAGTACAAAATTTCATTATGATAAGTCAATCAAAAAGTATTTGCTTTGTTATTTATAGATATGACATTCAGTGTTGCCAAACCTTTATCAAGATATTTGTTTTATAAGTGATACTAACTAAACAAAATAAAGTTTTATTTTTAAAAGATTTTATACTTTTTTGATGATCACTATAATGTCTTTCTCTAAGGGGTCACGAGAACCCAAAAAAAGACCAACCCAATATGGCTTTTTCAATTCCACTTAGCCAAAAAGTTAACATCTTTGTTAAACTGATTTTGCTCTATAAAGACTTAAAGTAGTTTGATGAAACTGTTATGAGAAGAGTGTTTTGCCTTCTTATAAAACACAAATAATATTAATCTGTAGGAAATAACATTATACATTTAGTTAAAATCTATGTATATTTATATATTTCTTCAGTTGAAAACACATTATATATATTTAATTCATTTATCTAAAATTATTAACACTTTTTTGCAATGAAAGCATAGTTTGGACAAACATATCGAGCTTGTTTTGGCATATAATTTTTAGCAAAAATATTAAGAACACTTTTTATTACCCAGCTACATTACATTTTTTGGGGGAAACTACACAATTTTTAACCTTGAAAGCTTAAAGAATCATGCATTTAGAGGTTCTAAGCACTTTGGTTTAAGTTTATTTTAACAATATGAGATATACAATTTGAATAATTAAAAACTTTCAACTAATGCATTTTCAGGCCATTCCAATCTTTAGTTGTAATCGACTATGAGTCAAATTCCCAATTTAAGGGTAGGGTAAAAGAACTTGTCAAACTTAATATTTTGTGAAAATCTTTTACACATAATCTTATAGAGAAAGAATTGACAAGTTGTTGGATGCAAAAATCAATTGTGTACCTCCAAAACAAGAGAGAATATATCAAGAAAACTAACTTAATCTCAGGCAGGCATCACTTACAAGGCATGCCACCTAGCTTTATTTTGAGCTAATTCTATACATTCCACCTCATCACAGCCTATCACCTTGAACAAAGTAGTAGTATTCTCCATTTATGCTGTATGTCCTGCACACAGTTTATATATTTTCCTGTTTGAAGCAAAAACCAGTCATGTTTGATTCCATGACTCCTTTTCCCCCAAATTTAGTGTGGTAACATCACCTTAATAGAATAAAACTTGGTCACACAATTTCATACAGCTTTTTTTTATATTGTCTGGCCAAATATCTCTTTTTCACAAATTTTTTTCCAGTTGATGTGTTGAACCTAATAAATATTTAAATATCATTAAATTGCACAACATAGCTGTGTGAGAAATAAAAGAATACTTTATACACAATAGTTTTTTTTACTAAACGTTCGAGTTATAAGCTAAGAATAGTTAATGTACTAATGTCCTTAGTAAAGAAAAGCTTAGTAAAATGTTTAAATAATATACATTTTTTTGGGTTAAATATCAGGTCTTGTGAGCATTTTAAATTTAAACTGGGTAAAAATTAATTATTTTGCAATTTTATTTTATATTTGTTTATGACACAGCAAGATTAATTTGGTTCTTTGGAATGAATATTAAATTGTTTAAAACTTTGTTTTTCCTCCTGAAAAGTTAAGTGTTTTGCACATGGCCAGTTCTTGCACCAATTCCTTTTTATTAGTGAACCCTGTGTTCACAAAGATAATTAAATTGCAATAAGCCTACCTTTTGATAGTGAACAAAACAATTTACTTTGGGCTTTTCTTGAAATATTTCAAAATACACGCTAGCTCACACAAAGAGAAACAAAAGATATCTTATTATCAACGTTTAAAGAATTATAAATACACTAAAAAGCATACACTCTTAGGTGTAGGGAAGGATCACAAGTGACTGAGAAGTCCAGGTTAAAATCTCAGTCGGGTGCATCATTGGGTCATTTTCCACAAGTGATTTATCACTGTGGGTTTCCCAACTCTCCCGCTACACAAATGTGGGGTATGTTTCTTCTAAATTCTACCTTACTCATCCCTACCTTCATTAGTCTGTACATGGGGAATAGCCCAGACAATGAGTACAACACAGAGCCCCACATTTTCTAAAATATGTATAGCTGAGGACAGAATCTGTAAATACCCTGTTCTAATAGTTCAACAATGCCTTTATATAAAATGTATATCCCTTATATTTAAAAAAAACTAATATAAAACCACAAAATTTAGAAAATATTGGAGTGGGATGATCAAACCTGAATAATTAATAAGTTTTGATTATTGAATAGCAGCTTAAAATTAGTGCCATGAGTTGTTTAAAGCGAGATGATGTTTAAAGGCGAGAATTGCCTCCATTCCAATAATTATAAATGCCATTCATCCGAAAGCTGGCCATTGTTTTATGCCAAACTAAAGGAGAAACCTAAGACGTGCTGAAGACACACATTTGTGTCCAAATTAGCCCAAATTAAAATCAACAAAGATTTACTAAAATAAACATAAAAAGAAGGATACACACCATAAACTTGTAGGTCCAAAAGTTCAAATTACAACACACCACAGGGACCTTTTAGGGCTTTTAGATTCACAAATCCAAAAAAATTTTAGAGCAGAATCTGCTTGAGTAGTGCAACAATTCAAATGCTAGCAGAAATGGATGTTGATTCAAAATGCTTTGCAAGTAAAACTTAAAATAGCTGATTATTAATATAATAAAATGAATTATTGCCTAAAGGCTTAAAAATGTATAATAATACAGTGTAGGAACACTGTACATGAATGTAAAGTAAGTGATAGAGAAGAAAGCCAACCTAAAAGGATAGTTAGGTTAGGCCTAGTTAGGGACAAATACACTACTCTCTTAATTTCTCCCTATAGGCCTACTTTCAACACTTCCAACTTCTTTACACTTTCACAGTTAGACATTGTTTTGCATTTTCAGAATTATTATTTTTTCATATAAAGAGTCACATACATAACACATAAAACACAAGTCTCATATAGGTATTTTTCTTTATGTCTCTATATATGAAAAAGGAATAATTCTGAAAATTCAAAACAATGTGTAACTGTGAAAGTGTAAAAAATATTTAAAGTGTGAAAAGTGAAAGAAGAAATGATTATCAATATACAGTAAAACCTTGGATTGCGAGTAACTTGGTCTGCGAGTGTTTTGTAAGACGAGCAAAAATTTTCAATAAATTTTAACTTGATAAACGAGTGATATCTTGCAATACGAGTAGTACTATGGTTATGCTTTGTCTGCTGAGCAGTGTCATTGGATAGGTTCTTTGTTAAAGTCTCACAAAAAGAAAAATATTTGAGTGAGCCAACATGTAGCAGTGATTCTGTTAGTGACAGTGGAAGTCGTCCTAAACAATAACACACCTCCTCCTCTCATCTCTCTCATCCACCTCACACCGGCCACCATTAAATTTAATTAATAAATTTGATTACAGTACAGTTACATTTAAATAACAAAAATAAAAAAGGTATTAATCATTTTTAGATTAAATATTTTTGGGTTGTGGGACGAATCATCTGAGTTTCCATTATTTCTTATGGGGGAAATTCACTTTGATACACGAGTGCTTTGTATTACGAACACGTTTACGAAACAAACTATGCACGCAATCCAAGGTTTTACTGTATTTAATTTTCTAACAGACAAAAAGATCCATTATATTAATGTCATGATGGATGAATACACAATAAGCAATATAGTTGAGCACTTTAGCTGAAGGACCCTGATGGACACTCAAAATTACTGTGATGTGTTTTACGAGCCCATCTCATAGCTGACTTACTGGGGATACTAAATACATGACTATGCTTGAACAAGAAATTGTATTGAAGTGTGGTTTTATGCATGTTTCACTTAACACAAAACAATTTTTAATGTAGCCCTATTGTTTTATATATGATAAATGTTACATTGTCAATTCCAATGGTTTTAAAATAAGACTACAGGAAATGGCACTATAATTGGGACACCTGGTTCAAGCTGTATTATCTACCTAAGTTAGGAACTATTTGTGGACTGAGACACTTGAATAGGAGAATTTTTGTTTCACAATTTTATGGTAGTTGTCAATGTGTTAAGCTTTTATTATACTTTCAATGTTCCTTTTCTAATGGTTGTATCTGGATTTAGAAGAATGAATGTGATATTTTATCATTTCAAATAAATAACAGTAGAACACCTAATCTCACTATTTTTGGACACATGTTATATTCGTCACCTTGGAATAAAAATCACCTAAGAGCTAATAAAGCAGTTATAGGCATTATTAATGTTAATTGACATATATTATGTTTAGAGGGACAAATCAAACAAGAACACAAAAAAAGTCATATTACTATAAATTATAGTAGCCTTTAAATGCAACTGTATTGTAGCCTTTAAATGCAATCATAAGAGTTTGATGTGCTAAATGGTAGCACATATATTATATGGAGAAAGCTGACATCCCAAAATGATTCCTGTGTTGAGGTGTCATTTTTTAAATTTACGAATATTATACATTATAGTTATGAATATAACCTAAAATAGATGTGCATATAAAACAATGTAATATTATAAACAGCTAGTATTAACTATGATAAACATTATGAATAGCTCCTTTGAATCTATGAATTCAGAAGGATACCTGAAGATTATAAAGAACATAATTCAAAATTAAGACTTATTTTTTTGGTAGACTTAGGAATTGATATGAAAAAAATGACAAGTGAAGGACTAAAAATCACAATGTTTTCATATTTACCATTCTTTCTAAGATTCACATTCAACCCACCTCTAGTAAAAATAATATCATTAGTAAACAGTAAACCCTTGCTTTGGAAGAAATATTTCAGCAAGTATTTGGTAAAGCATAAAAAAGTAAAAGTATAAATTAATAAGTTAGAAATAAATTAACATAATCTAGCTTTTGAAGGCCAATGTGAGAAAGATGGTCACTGCAAGCGACGTGAGGCGGTGAGGCGGAAACCTTCGGTAGACCAGCTCCGTCCAAAATCTGATGGAGCACACAGTTAATGAGGTTAAGACACAAATATCTGTGAGCTATCTCATTCTGGTGAAGCTTTAAGAGAGGAGATAAAGGAGGGGTTGCTCAGGTGAGACTGGAGTAGGAGACAAGGTTGAGGAGAAAGGAAGATGGGGTCATTTGGATGGATACATAACAGGATAACCCAAATAGTATGATCTAAACATTTTATGATTCAACAACACTAAATAATGTATAGGATTTCTTCGCAAAAATGTCATTTAGAAAATATTATTATAAAAATAAATCTTTTGAGTGTTTTCATAGTACACTATTACTAATAATTATCTTATACTGTAATGAGATGTAAAAAAAAACAACTAAATAGGACTGTTTTGATCCGTAAGCAGGGGCGAGCGAGGCGGGCAACTGCCCGGTGCATCAGGTTCTAGGGGGCTACGGGGATATCATCTTAAAAAACTACAAATTTTAAAAAAATCATACATTGCTAAGATATATTTGATATTGTACTAATTTTATTTGCCTTTTATTATGACTTGTGTACCAGTTATAACCAGTGGTGTATTATCTTGGTGTTATAGTTCAGCGTGGCATACCCATAGTCAGATAAAATAAATTTTTAAATTGAAAAACATTAGTTGTTCATTTTCCAACAATATTGTGTGAAGTCATTTTTCTTCCAAATGATCTTATCTGTCAGTCGTACAAATTCATAGAAATGGCACTTGTAAACAGCAAACATAGCTATGAAGGTATTAATGACCTTGCACAATGTTGTGGTTACAAACCCCCTGCCCCCACCCTTTGTTTTACAACTCTTAAACACTTGTTTAAGTATATAATTTATTGTGCCACACTGTTCTGACTGTTAAGTGAATGTGAATTTTATTGCGGTGTTGATTAAATAATCCCACAAGAGAGGATTGTGATCACACAATTTTTAGAAGCTTTAGCAGAAAAGGTAAAAACATTCTCTTGTCATATTATTTTACTTTCAGCAAAAGATAATTAATGTTCATGCATGGCTTAGCAATAGACCAATGGTGTAGGGATCGAGCATTAATGGGAGGAAGTACCTTTTTTATTAGACCAAAATATTAGTCAAGGTTCATGCATCTAAATTAACATTAAAATGTTGATGCTAGAATTTTTGAAGACAGCCATTAGTAGAGACATTGTTTTTTTTATCAATAAAAGTGATGAAAATTAAGTCATCAAAATATGTTGTTTTTTTTATAAATGTTCGCGTTCCATATGGTTTGGCTGAATTTTCAAAGAGTTTTATATTCGCGATATAAAGTAATAAATTATCATTTCCGTGATAAATGCCTTTACAAGTGAAGTAACAGCAATTTTTAATTTAAAAATATATATATAATATATCTGTAAATTGGGACAATTTGTTAGATTTAACATTTTTTTAATACTGGTCATCCTTGGAAAAACATTCTAAATGCTTCGGATTGGTATTTCTTGGTATTTTCCCATTGTAAAGACCACGAGCTGGTCACATGATAAAGTGCCAAAAATAGACCCCTCTGCGCATCTCCCTCTCACTTCTACCCCTCCCACCACCACTGAGCTCTTGCAAGTGAGCTTGTGAGGGTGTTCACTGCCTAGCTAGAACAATCACTGCATTCTTTCAGTGACTATTTGATTGTATTGGACATGCTTACATCATTATTTTAAAACTGACAAATTTTGTGCGAGTGATTCAAGTATTTTAATGTGTGGTGTATGTAAGAATCATCTTGAGTGGGAAAAACTGGACACTCTGAAGAAAGATGTCCTCTCTAGCGGGGAGAGTGGGAAACTATTTAGCAAAAAATCAATTTTGATATACTTAGCCATAATTTGAACTCTGGCTTCATTAGTGGCATACCAGACTATACAAGCCCATTGATATGAATAAATATTGCTTTGCATCTTGTCACCCATTGTGCTATGCAATTAATGCCTATTTGGGATATTTGCAGCTTGAAAACTAACTTAAGATTACAAGTGAGAAATGTGAGTTTTAAGAAACTGCAACAGCATTCACCTGGATAGGAGGATGGGGGAAATTTAAAGTTAAAAAAAAATCATAGCCCTACCAGAATTCAAAACAGTCATTTTGGTAAAAGTCAAACTAATTCTGCCTGTAATCTAGGCTATTAGTCTTGGTAGTTTTATTTAAAACTGTTTCTTTGTATGAAGTTGTTAATATATGACAATTTACAAAGTCAGTATATGAAACAAGACTTGACATTCACTATATGTGTAATTATTATGGTAAATGAAAACTAACTTTCATTCCTATAAAACATAAAACTTTTTTCATCTGGAATAAAACATGTTATTTAAAATAACATATTTTTACAACTTATGACTAAGGAAAAACATAAGTGTACAATTTTGGGAAAAGCTACCAAGTTTTGCTTTAAGCTTTAAACCCTTAATAAAAAAAAAGTTTATCATAATTAGTAAATTATGGTACAATTACAAAAGTCATGTGATGTCAGAGATTAAAATGTTAAGTGTATTGATAAGACATTTTACTGATCTTTAAACATCTTCCCCAGAAAGTAGTAGTAGTTAGACTCATGATGTTGATGCTATAATAGCATCGAAATATTGAAGTGTGCGTAAATTCATACAAATAATAGTCAAATACTTCATGCAACAAAGTGAAAGTCTGAGATTTTGTGTACATTGACAATATTTGACATTTTATATAAATGCCCACAGTCCACAACCCAAACAAGCTGTCAAAAGCAAGCAGACTAACCTTGTTTACTTAACAATCCTGAGGGACATCAACTACGACTGGTTCCAACCTAGTGGGGAGGAACCACCAACATGACAATAATTATCAACACTAATCAAGGGGAATATTTAACAAGGAGTGTACGCACACAGACACACATACACATAGAAACACTAAATTACCAATATGAATTTTAAACCCTACAATAATGACGATTGATAAAAATAAGGAAATATAAACTATTTAAGTAAAAATTGAGTGAAGAAAGCCCATCTAGGGCCAAAGGAAAAAATGTTGGAAGAACCCATGATGTAAATGTGACATCTTCTTCCTTACTTCTGGCTTCTATAGTAAGAAAAGTCATACACACGTTGAAACAAAAGTTTTTATATTTCGGTAAAGTTGCCTTTATCAAAGGGTACATGTCGGTTGGCCTTAACCTTAAGCCAATTACTTTAGACAACTGACTTTCTCCAAATTATTTTTAGGCTAATGACTTTAGACCAACTAACTTTTGGTGAGCTAAGCCAAATAAATTTTTTTTGTACTCAAAATTTCTTCTAGGGTCAAATGACTTTAGGCTAAATGACCAAAGACCAAATGAGTTTCTGTGAAGTTAAATTTTATACCATTTATTTTAAGTATGTTTATGTTGTCTTCAGATGCCAAGGAGAGTCATTTTAATTAAATTGTATTTAGTATAGTTTCTAAATACCTGTATATACATACATACAAATATACAAGAATACTATTAGTCTTCTTTAAAGCTACTATAGAACAAGGTCTAAGATTATATGGGTCTGTCTATTCTTTAGTCCCGGTGATTATACATTGAACTCGTAAACTGATAGGTTCGTTGCAGTAGCACGTACTATATTCAAATAATGCATGGAAGTTTGAACCACTAAGTTTCCAGTATCTAGTGATTAAAATTGGAATTATGATAACCATTGAAAATAAATGATGGTCTACCACATACGGACCTTATTATTAACATACATATCAACTAAAATAATTGTTTACTTATGATTTTAAACACATATAATTTTTTTTTGCAATGCGCTCAGAAAACTGAGGGAAGGAGAGGTGAGGAATGAGAGTGACTGGGCAGACGACTTTGTACATATTGCTTTGCTATTTAATCCATTTGTACATATTGTGCCATTTATAAATGCTAGCACTATTGTTGTAAATAATATTAATTAAAGGCTAAGGGCATCGAGATATCAGTCTTGAACAGCTAGTTTACTACAAGTTAGGGACTTCGGGTTTTAATTCTGCTGGGTGATGTTTTGGATAGTTTGTTTGAATATGAAGACTAGAGTTTTGTGTTATCAAAGATTTATCTTTATTTTTTAAATAAAAATAAATAAAAAGAGTGTTTAAAAATTAAAACTCACTGTCAAACCCACCCCAATAAATCCATTGGTCCCAAGTTTTTTTTTTAGCACCGCGTCTTACTACCCGTTCGGGTTATATGCTTAAGTACTAATTATGCTAATGGATTAGGAATTGGGAGGGTTGAATTAGGGGAAGTGAACCCGCATTTGCGTGGAGGGAGAGTGGAAAACCATTTAGGAAAAACCACCCCCAGTTCACCCGACCGAGATTCGAGCCTAGATCTCCCCATCCTCGGCGGTCGAGCTCAACACGACTAGCGCGTTAGCCAACTACGCCACCAAGGCGGGTCCCCAAGTTTGTTAAGTGTCCCCAAGTCAACTGTGTTTTTCTCTGGGTCTTAATACCATTTTGAGTTATATTCATACAGTAATAGGGATGAGGGCTGTAGAATTTAGGGTATATAAACTTCCATTTGCTTAGAGGTATAATGGTAAGTCATTTGGAAAAACTAGCCTTAGTACACCTAACCAGCATTCAAACCCCGACCTTCCTCCCACTGGTAATACAGCCTAACACAAGAGTGATGCGCTAGAGCACCACCATCGATGCAGGGTTTGGAAAGGCAATGACACTCAGGGGAAGCAAATTTAATTTTCTATTTTGTGCAATAAAATATATCAAACCCTTTATTTTGAAGTGTATTGAAGTTAAATATTCAGTCAACCCACCCCAGTAGCCACATAGTCTACTGCGCTACTCTCGCAGTAGACTAGACTACCAATGACGGTGAGGTTGGGGTTCTAATCTTGGTCGTGTGTATTGAGGGTGGTGTTTCCGAAATGGTTTTCCCCTCTCCCTCCACGTAATAAATATAGCCTTCCTAATCCATAAAACCATTAGCGTAATTAGTACATAAGCGTACAAGCCTAACGGATACTAAGACATAGTACTAAAAAAAATTAATTTGTAATTACAAGCAACATCCAATGAGACATTCTGAAAAGCATGTTTCGGTTGTCAACATGTTGTATTTACAACATTTTGGCATAGCAAATGATAATTTTCTCTTTGACCAAGCTTTATAATCAGGTAATACAATTCAATTAAAAAGAACTAAAATGCTTAATTTGCTGGGACAATCAACCCCTTATCAATACATATTATTTTATAATTGTGGGGTCTTTAACATGCACTTTCTGAACTGAATGATTATATCACCCTCCAAGTGATAAGAAAGTAGGGGATAGAATTTAAATTTGCTAGGTTAGTTATAAGCTCGTCAATAATTTAATATTATTTTTGTTTTGCCTCATCTAGTCTCACACTACATAAAGATTTACTCTTCAACCACATCAAGATAAAACTATAGTCTCTATGGGAGCTAAGCAGTATCTGAAAAACTATGTGATGACTGATTAGTTTCTAGAGTAAATTTAAATACTGCCTGGTGATAATATTTTAACATGTCAAGCAGAGAAATATGACTAACGTATATACAAATTGAGGGTACCTCTACCAGCAAAGTTAGTCCCATGAAGATGATCCTGTCACCACTTAAAAATTGGGCACTGATAATGTAAACTCACCCCTGAGATTTCCCAAGTGGCCAAAACGACCAGCGAGGGCCACTTCTGATGGAGAGTCCTTCATGAACGAGCTGGACATATTGACAGCAACATAAAGGCCACACAGGACCAGGGGTCCCACAATGGCACCCTCAACCCCTAAGCAGAAGATCCCACCAGCGATGGCAAGACCTGTTAGGTAGGGGTGTCCACCACTTGAAACATAAAACACAATTCGTGAAAGTGACAATTTTGGATATCCTTAGCATCAACAGGAGGCTGATATAAAGATTGGACTGCAGGAATAGAGAAATTAAGGCCTATGGAAAAGATACATTTTTCATACCCAATGACACTTTAAAAATTTCAGTAGATTTATCTCTCGACTAACTGGGTTGATAAAAGGGAGGAGTTGCAAGGATATTCAAAAAACATAATGGTCCTTGGTTACATTAATAATATATTTTTTCTCCCATTACATCACAAATGAATACTTCAATGACCAACAGGTTTGTTAATAAAAAAAACTGTGATGTTTGTTCCGAATAGGAGTTAAGACTCACCCACCTCGGTGGCGTAGTTGGCTGACGCGCCAGTCATGCTAAGCTAGACCACCGAGGACGGGGAGATCGAGGTTTGAATCTCGGTCGGGTTAACTGGGGGTGGTTTTTCCTAAGTGGTTTTCCACTCTCCCTCCACGCAAATGCGGGTTCACTTCCTCTAAATTCAACCTTCCCAATTCCCAATCCATTAGTGTAATTAATACTTAAGCATATAACCAGACCGGGTAGTAAGACGCGGTGCTAAGTAAGTTAAGATTCATTTGCTTCATGGCACTTTTGAATTTTTTTTCTCATCATCACAATGTCTCATAGTAAAATCCTCAGTGACTCATGGTTTTTAACAAAGTTTCAATGCATTGCAATGCCTACAGAGATAAATGGTAAAGCCACAAACTGGATAAGGCGCACACAAATAATTAGGAGTTTAATGTGGTTTAATTTACTAAAACAAATCACAATAAAGTTAAACAACTTTAACTTAAAGCTAAAGTCAACTGTTTTCACTATGTTCTTATTAGGGATATGCGAGAACTACTTTTTCAATTTGAGACTATATCAAGATGAGAATATGAAAAAATATCGAGATACAAGAACAATATGAGAAAACTTCCTTTGAAAGTATAATAATGTAAATAGTTGATAGTATTCCTTTTGACATTTGGGCTGGGGCTAGCATTGGATTATCTTGTAGTTCATTTAATTCAAACAATTAAATAACTTGCACACAATTAAAATGCAATTAATAAGATGGTGATAGTTGCAGTGTATACCATTTATAACTTAATTCTGTAGTGCAGCAGTTTATAATGTCAGTTGTCAAAGTTTGATATTGAAAGACAAGATTTATAGCCAAAACATTTCTAATGAAGATTGTTTATGAAGAAAAAGTGCTGCCTATTTTCTGGTTTATATGGTATTACTAGAAATAATAAATTCTCTTTTTGATTTGTACATTTCTTAGGGTAGTTATTTGCTTTTTAATTTTTTTTTTAATCTCTCAAATTTTCACATCTTGCACATCTCCTCATTTTTTTTACTAAGATTTATGAGATAAAAATTTACTAGGCCTCCAGAAAATAAATTCCTCACCTTATTCTTTGCCTTATAGATAAAGATCAGTCAAAAAGATGTTACTTAAAAAAGGTCAGCTCAGGATAGTTGGACAGGATGATCAAATGTGATAGATGAAAATTTAATGGGAGAAATCTTGTGGTCCAACACTGAATATCAAAATAGTTTTAAGTAAAGCAAGAGTAACAATATCACAACTCTTGTTCTTCACATTAACAACCGATATCTTATCATGTCCTGTTTTAGTGGTAGAAGAATACTAACACACAAGTAACGCACAAGAAAGAAGTAATCTAGATGTTCATGTTTTTCACCTTTACAATATTACTATAATACCGGTGACCTGGTGGTCTAGGGGTAAGGTGTCAGACTTCTGTGCTGAGGGTCCGGGGTTCAATCCTCGGTCCCGGCAAAGATTTATCTGATTGCCAAACCCTTCCTTCACCTCTGACAAGATGTGTATTAATCACAACTTGTGAATGTGAGGAATGCCAGACCTCCACCGTGGTTCGGATTCCACGTTAAACTATAGGTCCTCCATTTCATCTCACAATCACCCTACCATTGCGCATTAGCGTAAGTGCGTATAACCTGAACGGGTAGTAAGACGCGGTGCTAATAATAATAATAATACTATAATCAGTGGCGTGCCGTCAATGGACTAGTAGGACTAGGCTAGTCCCCAGACATTTTTAATTTATTTATTTTGAGTTAAATTTTAACGGGAAATAAAAGCATCAAATAAAATCTGAGTCTCAATTTGCGTCACAATACTCAACAATATTCTAGCTATTTGTGCGCTTCCCCCACCCCCCAACCCCTCTCTAAAATGACAACACACTAACATCAGAAGCGCTGTCACAATACGCAATGATATTCCCGCTATTTGCGCGGCCCCTTTCCCCTCTCCGACCTAGCTTCGGAAGCGCTCGAGTCTTATCGGCTCTCCCCGGGTAGAGGACTAGTTGAAGCCATACTAGTCCTTCTGTATAGTAAGATTATGTGCTAACACTTGGCGTTCTGTCACAAGTAAATGAAATTTTTGTTTGCTTCTTATAAGTGGTAGTGTTGTGGTTGTTAAGCTGATGTAATTGTTCCCATTGATGAAAGAGATCTTGTGAAGTGTTAAAGTGTTCGATTGTCAATTTAGTTTGACATTGTTTGAAAGTGTGATATATGGAAGGGGACTCGGATTTGGAAACTGTTCCCTCACAACAAAGCTTGGGGAAGGGACCTGAGACAAGTAGCAGGGTTAGTGAAGGTAGTTCAGTGGGATGTAGCAGTGCCGATCACCTTTCTCAATGCTGTGTTCTCGACCGATTATTCGAGGTTTCGTTTGGAGCCCTCACGTTTGAAGAAAAGCAGCAAGTAATAATGAAAGGTAGGCCAACTCCAGACATTTCTGCTAAAACAAAAAAGAAAGACTATACACGTCATTTCAAAACAGAATATTACATTTCTTCAAAATGGTTAACTGCATGCAAATCAAGAAATAAGCTGTATTGTTGGCCTTGTATGTTGTTCGAAACAAATAAGGGAGTGTGGAATAATAACGGCTTTTGTGATATCAGCAATTTTCACAAAGCCAAAATGCGCCATGAAAAGACTCACGCACACCTATCCGCAATAACTAAATTAAAAACTTTCGGGAAAACCAGAATAGATTTTCAGCTGAGTGAGCAAAAAAGGTTAGACGTTTTAAAACATAATGCAGAAGTTGATTCAAACCGGGAACTAATGAAACGATTAATTGATGTGTGCTGTTTTTTGGCTAAACAAGAGCTGCCATTCAGAGGTCACGACGAACGGGAAGATTCTCTTAACCGGGGAAACTACATTGAACTAATGCAGTTACTTTCTAAATACGATACTAAATTGGATTTTCATCTTCAGAGCAGGGGGGCGTTTAAAGGAACCTCCAACAAAATTCAAAATGACATCATTGAATGTGCTGGTGATGTAATTTTGGATCAGATTAAGTCGGAAATAAATGATGCATTTTTTCTAGCAATAATGTTGGACGAAACTACGGACATTGCTAAGCTCTCTCAACTTTCGACAGTCCTTCGATATGTGAAAGATGGCAACATTTATGAAAGATTTATTGGTTTTTCAGATGTCAGCAGTGATCGCACTGCAATTGTTTTAAGTGAGCATGTTTTTCGAATCCTTTCTTGTTTCAATTGTGAGCAAAAACTTGTAGCACAAGCGTATGATGGAGCCGCTACATTTTCTGGACATTTAAATGGTGTACAGACGCTTGTGAAAAAGAGGTGCCCAGGTGCACTCTTCATCCACTGTTATGCTCACAAACTCAATCTAGTTCTTTCTCAGTCTGTGAGTCATATAACAGAATGTAAGATATTTTTTAAGACATTGAATGACATTCCAAATTTCTTTTCACATTCATCGAAACGCATTAACGCTCTTAATCTATCTGAGGTAAAGAAGCGGTTCCCAACAGTTGCCAGTACAAGGTGGAGTTACAATTCCAGAATTGTGAACACGGTGAATGAAAATAAAACAGAACTCATACATTTTTTTGAGAATATTGCTGAAAATCCAGATAGTTGGGATACTGATGCTTTCGTGACTGCTAAAGGGTATTCATCATCATTGAGGGATTTTGATTTCGCCTTTCTACTGAAGGTTTTCACCAACATTTTTTCTCTCACCGACACATTATTCAAAATTCTTCAAACCAAAACTTTAGATGTGAAATACTGCATCGATAAAGTAAAAGAGACGATTTCTCAACTCAAAGATGCTAGAAACGACTTTGAAGATACTTATAGAAAATTAGAAGATGATGACAATGTGGAAGCTCCTAAGAAGAGACGTAGAGAAGATGACTCATTGAATCCCAGAAATAAATATGTGCGTCTTTATAATGAAATTATTGACACCATGGTTGGGCAAATGGAGCTGAGGTTTAAAGATCTTAATGAGCTGCAATTTATTGAGCTGCTAGATTCAAAAAAATTTCAAAGTTTCAAATCTCGATTTCCTGACAATTTATTTTTGTCACTTAAGTCAAGCTACGGTAGTCTTTTCAATTTTGTTAATTTTCGGAGTGAATTAATGTCGGTTTACAGACTATCAGACTTTTCAGACAAAACTGTGACTGAAATTATGAAGTTCCTGGAAGAAACAGACTTAGCAAAAGAAGCGTTCCAGGAAACATATAAATTGTGTTGTTTGGTATCAACAATACCAGTTAGCACATCCACTGTTGAGCGCACCTTCTCTTGTTTGAAACGTATTAAGACGACTGTGCGTAACACCCAATGTGAGAATAGGTTATCCACACTTTCCCTGTTGTCAGTTGAAAAAGTCTTGCTAGATGAACTGCAGAGTCAAAAATCTTTCTATGACGCTGTTATCAACAAATTCATTCAGAAAGGTGACAGAAGGATTGCACTAATATATAAATAATGGTAAGATTCAAATATTAATTTTTTATTTACTTGTTTACTTATTTATTTGTTTATTTTTATTCATGTCTTTGTTTAGTTAATTTATTTATGTATTTGTTTATTCCATGTCTAAATATTGGAAATCGGTTGGAGTGAGCTAAATTGCCTACCCTATGACCTGTAAAAGTGTTTTTCTAAGTTACATATTGTACATTATATGGAGAGTATTCCTCTTTAGCCCCATAATGAAAGGTGTCTTCAAACCTAGTCCTCTTTGAGAAAAGTCACCGCACGCCACTGACTATAATACCTCCCCACAATTTTATTTTTCAATAGAAACCAGTGTTGAGAAGGAACAGAGGATCAGCGACTTGGATGTCCTTGTCTTTATTTCACCTCTACTATACCTGCTCACACCTTGATCTCTAGGTATAAGTCGGTGTTAAGAAGGAATAGGAGAGTAGCTACCTGATGTCCTTGTATTTTTTTCACTTTTACAATATGACAATACTTGCTCACACCTTGATCTTTAAGTATAAGTTGGTGTTGACAATGGAACGGGTGAAAAAAGTGACTAATAAACCTGAGAGCAGCTTGAATATTCTTGTTCACACCTAAATAACAAGACTAAAAGACCTCCTCACCCCTTGATCTCTTTATAGAATGCTGTGTTGACTAGGGAGCAAGGGAGGAAGTGACACAGAAAGAGGAGTGCAGCCTGGATACTTTTATCCTGCAGCCAAAGGTCCAGTACAGCTGGAACACCCGCCCAATATGTGCCCAGGAAAGGCACTGCTCCAAATATTGCTGCCAGCACTGTAACACATTATATTATTATAATGTTATAATATTATAAATATATTTGATTTTTAAGAGCATCTTTTGTATTTGTGAAGATATAAATAAGTGTTTTTGAGTGAATTTTTTTGATTCTTAGGGTCATCGACTTCTGGGCCCTTCGTATCATGGCTTAGCTTCATGGCAGACAGCCTTGTCCTTTGTTCTAAAGCTATGGGTTTGGGAATGGAAGAATGGTTGCCAGTGTACTTTAAGTTAACAATTATGTCTTTCTTCCTCAACCAAAAGCTTATATGTGGGGGAGAGGAGCCAGGTAAGGGTGTTAAAGGTAAAGAATGCAAATAGAAGGTCAGCCCTCTTGCAAGAATTCCGGTTAATAGTTATTTATTTATCAGGTTCTTATTTCGGTCCTAGTTCCTTCATCAAAGTAATTAATAAATTTTGTTGTGGATTCTGGTTCCATTTTGACTATCTGATTCTAGGGGTACTAAAACTTTGAAAGAACTATCGGGAGTTTAAAAACTAGACCCTTTCATTTTATTTGAAGGAACTACAACAGTTATTGGTTAAGAAACCAGCTTACAACTGCTACAATTCACTTGAATTAAAATCCTTACATTAGCATCTTAGTTAAAAAAACATTTGAAGGTGTTGAATTTAAATCAATAAACTCACCTGATGGCAGGTACACCACTTGCACCTGAAAGAAGTTATGAACAAGCCAAGTCCAGAGACCAAAGAATACAGCCATCTTGAAAGACGCTTTGAAGACACCATTCACTGCCTCCTCGAGAGCCCTTGCAAACCTGAACATTCAGAGAGTTAAAAAAAATTACAGTATTAATTATTTATTATTGAAGTGCCTCAGGTTGATTTTAAAGGGTTTCTTATAAGTTTTTGTCCCTGGTAGATTTCTGGTCCCAAATTTGGGACCCCCTCCAAAAAAAAATGTTTGAATGATATAGCCACTCTAAAGTAGGCACCCTAAGGTAGAGTGAGTGACACATGCTTTAGTATTTCAATATAATTATTTTCTAGAAATGTTACAGTTACTGTTTTTCTTGATTTTGAATTGTACATTTTAAACTAAAAGTGTTGTTTCTAAAATTTTATTTATCAATATTACAACTTAAATTTATTTTTATATATCTAGTCTTGTATTAGAATATGTTCATTATTTACACTACATATTTTAATATATTAGCGAAACAAATAAAAAGGTGACAAATAAAGAGTAAATAAGTTTGATCTATGTAAGATAACGGACTATAACACAAAGGTAATGCCGAGTACAACTTCTTAGTCATGAACTGGGTTGACCTAAAAACTAATAACAAATACAATGAAAAATTATACAATTCAAAATTTTGCCAATCTGGTTCAATGCCACAACTTTCATTTACTGAAATTTGAGAGCTAAGAATCGAGATATTAAAATTAAAATTTAAGATTAATTCTTGAATCTTTCAATATCATTAAGAATCGAGGGTATCAAGGAAGCAAGTTTTACATCCTTAAAATATCCCAACCTAAAAATGTATCAAAAGTAGTGAGCCACATTAACGAGAAAACCAACTCCAGTGCATCAGGTGGATCGAACCCAGGCTTACAAACCTTGGGTGGGTATGTATTCATATACCTTACCCTGCCAGGTAAATATCCACACAATAATGGGGTAGGAATGTGGGATTTATTATTTATAGGGAATGTATTTGCAGTTGCATGGAGGGTAAAAAGTGGAAAACTATTTAGAAAAAAAGTCGTCAATAGACCCGGCTAGGATTCAAACCCTGACCTTCCTGTAACCAGTAAAACCAAACAAGAGGAGGATGACATATTGTATGCATGCCCCTTTGTGAATGGGTAGATAGTTGTTTTTCTTAAATTTCCAGAAGAAAGATTGACTAGCTCTCACATACCTGCCTCCGCTTTGTGGACTGAAGTTGGTGATGAGATCAAAGGGCTTATAAAGGTTCCCACTGGAGCTCAAGAGATAGAAGAGCGCTGTCAAGAACACTACCTGTATGGAAGACATGAGTCCCATCAGAAATAGTCTTGCTTGTTCTAGCACCATTTATATTTCAATTTATTATGTTCCATCATTTAACACTAGTTTTTTTTATCACTTATTGTTGATGTTTTAGCATCAGTAATGCTTATCAAATACTTAAAGTATTTAATCGAAATAAACAAGAGAAGGGCAATTTTTAAGTACATTATAATGTAACTCTTAAATTCAACATTTTTTTTTAAGTGTACTTGAATTTGTGGAGGGGGAGAGTGGAAACTATTTAGAAAAAGCACTTAAGTACGCTAACTGAGATTTGAACACTGGCCTCTCCACCGTCAGCAAACTAAACAAGTCAAGAATGATGCCTATTTGTGCATGGCCAACGGTATGGATAGCAAACTAATGTGACGATGCTAAACCAGGTGGTCACTCGTTTGTAGCCCTGCTGTTAATTAAATATACCAGGTTGACAATGAAGTTTAGCACGGCGAAGCCTCCTCCAAACACGACAGAAAAGAAGGCGGTGAAGGAGTAGAGAGCTAGACTGATGTTCCCTTTGAATAAAGTCCACAAAGAATCGACCAGTGACATGAGCGTCTCCAGATTCTCCCGGGCAAATGCCACAATTGCTGTCACGTTGAACAGCTCTGAAAACAATAATTTTTTTTTTTTCATTTTTCACTAATTTACCCTTTGAACTTTAATTATTTCTAAATAATCATTTCAAGATATATCTGCACAAAAACATAAAAAAATTCCTGGTCACCACCAACTAACCTGGTGTCTTGTGAAAGTAGTTGAGCACATTGTCCCAGCTGGCAAAAACGGCACTGGACGAGACAGAGGGCCCCACTGGTGACGTTTCCACGGCAGACATCATCCAGGCCTGGTACACATGATCCCACAGCTCCAGTAGCTGCTGCTCCAACTCTACTGCCTTTGACTGGTCCACGTCTTTAAGCCAACGCCGAACCTGACTCACACCATTCCAATAATAAGCATCACTCAGGCCTAGTACACATAACACCACAGCAACACCATGTATCCATCACTCACCAAAACTATTTTATATAAAACAGTGAAACATTAACATCCTTTGTTCTCAGTGAAATCTCCAAAATTCAACAAATAGTTCAAGAACAAGAATTTTCCCATTTTAATAAAAATTGAAAGAAATTTGAGGGGAGAAAAAAAAAAGATGATCAGTCAGTAGAGAAATGAGATCTTGAAAAACACTCTTGGACTTTTGGGGTGTGAAAAGGAACCTGGTACATAGACGGTGAACTGCAGCCTAGCCTGACCTTCAACAATGATAACCATAAGTTGACTAGATTTTACTTTTGGTTACTAGGAACAAACCAGGTCACATGCTAAGATAAACATACATGGCTAGACTAATAAATATATATAATAAAATAATACAAACACTGTATGAGGAAGTGAAACAAATAAAGACATGTAAACATCATTTTAATTATTATTCAGGTAATTTAAAATACTTATTCATTTCATTGTTTCTGCCTGAGGAGTTCTGGTTAAATATGATTACTAAATAATTTAGATAAAACTGTAAACATAATGAAAAATATATTCTGGAGAATGTGCGAATATTAAAAAATTTGAATATCAATTTCCTAACTATTCGTATTTTATCTTTGAATAGTATATTCTTAAATTATGAACTAGAGACATTTTTGAATACCTAAACAGAGATATTTATAAACAATGAAAAGAAGAACATAGTTCACACTTTACATTGCTTTGCTTTCCTATACCTTCTTCCAAATGTAATACAATTACCTCATAAAGCGAAAAAAGTTTTTTCTTATAGAGATATATTATATAAACATCAAACACATATATTGGTTTATTCAATTTCACCATAAAGGTTAATAAACCATGCAATGATTATTTGAAATGATGCATATTTTTTCAGTAATTTTAGAGGTGATAGTAAATTTTATCAGTCCCATGTTAGGATCTTTTTCATTGTTATGGTTCAATGTTTAGATATTTTATTCACTATTACACATACAAGAGTACAGCGAATCAAATGACCCCAGGATTTATACATATTTAACACTTTAAATAAACACTACACATAAACAAAACTCGACAATGAATCACCCAAATTGCTTTTGAAATGTAAATATTGCAGATGACGTGTAACTTTCCTTTCATGCTTTGCACTAGACTCGTGATCCTTCACACTAAAATGTATGTCATCATATGATGTAATACCACTCACGTTTAATTATTACATTAAATAGCTTATATTATCTATCCAACACTTAGCGTGTCTGTCTATTGAGCTAAGGGTTCTGGGTTTGATTCTCAGCATGGCCGATCATCATCATTTTATTATTGGTGAAATATGGGTTTACCCTTTTACAGTGATAAATTAATGACTGGGGACTGTATGCTGTGTCTGTTTTAGATTTAAGTTATTTTATAAAGCATATGAAGCTACAACAGGCCTAGCAAGCCAGTAGCGAATAAAAAACTGACCCAGGCCAAAGGCTGGAAACAATAATGGATGCAACATAAAAAAGTTTATTTTATCTATAATTATTAATTTAATATAATAACACATGAAAGGTTTGGTTAAGCTGGGTTGGGAAAGTGTCATAATAGTGAATATATAAAGTCGTCTTATTACAGTAATGGGGTCATAGGATAATATGTAATACGCATCAGGTTAGTGGAACTTTTTCTTATTTAATTTCAAAGTTTGTTTTTTATTCAAATTGATTCGACATGTTTTTATGTTTGGAAAACTGTAGAGCTGAGAGCAAGATTTTAACAATTTTAAGAAAGATAAGGCTGAGATTGGGACGGATAAAGCATTCATATTATCTCCTATTTAAACATCAACACTATTTTATTAATTAGTTGTTCGCTAAAACCAAATAAAAATATCCTTTATCAAGAAATTATCACGAGATTTCAGGTGTTACCTACCATGTTGATTCTGTATTTTGTGTTAGCACAACAGATATAGTACTCTTAGAATATGGGTAAAATTTACAGACAAGTTTGATATGTATTGCTGGCTGTGTCACTATTGTCAATGCAGTCTAGTAGTAATAAGACTACTTTAACCTTTTTGGTACTATAGTATTTCATTTGTTGCTATACAGGTTGTTAATATAATTGATAACACTCTTTAAATTTATTTTGATTCGCATTTGCATGGCATAATCTTGCTAGCTAGTTGCAATCATGTAAAAAGTTGTATTGAACTATTATTTTAAATCAAATTTAAAGTTTTAGTATTCACAGGCAGAGATTACTTGAAGGAATTTAATAAAATGTCCAGATAAAAATGTAAAATAAATATTAAAGTACTATGCTAATTTGGTATATTTAAATAATCATTGTTGTGTTTGGAGTCCTACTTCAATTTATTTGTACCTTCTTTTAAACTAATAAATGTGGATTAATTTTTTATGTTTTTTGTTTTATTTTTCATCAAAAACTTGTTCCAATATATATATTGTTTTAAGTTGAACTTAAAATTTGTAAACTTTATCTAATATTGACTTTTAGTAATTGGTAACCTAGAAAGTGATCTTTTTATTTATAATTTTGCTGAGTGTGTCAAACATAACAAGTGATCTTTTTTTGATTAAAGTTTTGAATTTAAATGAGAATAGATTTATTTAAACCATCCATACCAGTAAATAATACCTAGTTTGGTCTAGATTTTACAAACTATTTGAATTTTAAATAATTCAGATTCAATTTGAAAATATTCTTGCTAAAAAAATCACCCCTAAAACCTCTAAAAAGCATGCAAATAGAAGTTATATATTTTTTTACAAAGCATAACTTTAAAAAAAATATTCAAAATTTATTTTACTTTGGGTAATTTCATATTTTCGATTTATTTTTGTTTCGAAATAAAAAAGTAGACTTCACAGTTCGCACACTGTGTTAAAAAAAATTTGTAGCTCGATTTTTCAATGTTTATAAACTAATCCTTAATGAACAAGTAAAGATATAAATTGATTTCATATAATGCCACCAAACCATCCCAAATAAATTTGCAGAGCAATATTTTCATTGGAAATAACTTATAACTAAGCAACTCACCAAATTGGAGATGCCTTCCCGACCATAAACATAGGCATCGTCTAGCACCGAATTTATCTTGTCCTGCCATCCTTCAGGCAGGAGTTTCATCATTTCCTCATTGTGGACCACAGTAGAGTTTATGGCACTGGCACACACTTGGACGATATGAATACACTCCGCATAGAGCTTGACAAGACAAACATGACGTTTAAAAAAAGTTAGAGCATGAGTTTTGTACATGTTGTAAGATTTCAACCTCTTTGATACACAACCAAACATAGCATACATATTTAGCAAAATACTTGAAGAGAATTTTTTTTAAATATTAGAGATTAGTTGAATCCTCTTTATCTTGAATCCAAATTTTCATTTTAACTCTGATTTTCTAATATGAATATTTAAAAAAAATTAGCCGAAATGTTTAACTTTCCCGCATTAGCATGATTTTTTCCCTCACTTCTGGTTTTATTCACATTGTGTGTTAAGTTTGTGACCTGAGTGTTAGGTTTGTCCTATAATAATCTATTAGTAAGCATCAAATTTATTCTTAAAATAAATGGTACCACGCACCGCACAGACTTTCTCCCTCTTTTATCTTAAAGTATACATTTATTAAAGATTTGTGTAACGAAATAATAGGTATATACTGGTTTTATAAACATATATTTCAAATAAAAGATTTTTATCTTTAATAGTGTAATGTTGTTCATAGTAGAACTCCGAAAAGAGAAAAACAAACATGGCCATCAAAGCATTTTTTATTAAATAATAATTTCCCTACAAGGTTGTAATGTTTGGTTCATAGTAGAAGTCCGAAAAGAGAAAAAAATCATGGCGACCAAATATCTCGCGAGATCAGACTAGAGTGGCATCAAGGACGCGTACAAAAAAAAACGGAACAAAGAATATGCATGCGCAACAGAGAAAACAATCTCCGCCCCGCATTCTAGTGGAGATTGAAGACCTCCCGCTCGATTCAAATTTACAACACAGTGAATATTAACCATATCAAAGATAAACTAATAAATATGTGAAGCATATTTATTAGTTGAGAGAGGGAGAATAACCATTATCTAAGGATTTACAAAAGTATACATTACAAGAGTACTACAACTTTACAATGATAATATATTTCATATCTCAAATATTTGTGAAGAAATAGTGAAAATGGAAAAATTTTCCTCCTGTAAAGTAACCTTAAAGTCATTTTCATAAGAAAATGGGAATTTCCATCTTGTTTATAGTGATAAAAATTGTTTAGATAAAAAAAATTAATCAAAATCCTTTGAGCAAATTTTGATTAAATTAATTTTTATTTTATTTTTGCCCTTCAGTAAACCACTCATGGGGACCTTATAAAACCCCCAGATAACAAGTTTTAGACCAATCAGTAAAATAGATTCGGCTCTAGCCCAAGGTACAGACAGACGGCATCACGAAAACCCTTTTTTTTCAGGGGGTCAAGAAAGTAGACATTTATAAAAATCTCAAGTTCAAATTTTTCAACAATCACAATACTTTCTCTCTGAGGTGTCTAGAGAAAGAAAAATAGATTTTATTCAAAATTTCAAAGAACAAGATACCATTTTATTTATTTTTTTAATAAAGAACCTTAGTTTTTTTTAATCCTTTAACTTTGAGAAATCTTATGGATTCAAATGATCCATCGTTACCAAAATTACACAAGATGGGCCCTATTATTGTTCACTTTATGATTTTAGATAAATATAAAAAATTTTATAAAAAATTAAGTAAATTTTTTTTATAGCAATCAAACTATTTATTTTCTCCATGAACACAGCACACATAATAATGGATGGTGCACACTTTATTTGATATTAACTGCCACGTAAGCAAACAAATTTTTAGATATTGATATTAATATTGAGATGTTTCGTATAAATTAGAGATGTCAAACTTGATACCTTTATACCTAGAATCTTACAGGTACTGCAAGAATCAAGAATCTAGCTTGATATTACCATTTTCGATACTTCAATTCTTAGCTCACAAATTCCAGTAAATTAAAATTCTGACATTAAACAATCTAGCAAAATTTGAAACTAGGTAGTTTTTCATTGTATTCAGTTTTATTTTTATCCGTTTAATTTAAATGCCGGCATATTTTAAATGTACTCAAAATGACATGTGTGTTGTAGCAGCAGCAGATCAGGCATGGCTGTTTTGCTTGGGTATATTTTCACTATGTACACATATGCATGTACACATGCATGTGCGCGCGCACACACACACACAGTTTGTTGTTACAAATACAGGATGTCCTAAAATTGATGTATCAGAGGTTAAAACGGAATGTCATTTCCTCATTTAAAGGTAAGAATCACACAAGTGTCAGACCCTGACATCTTGGAACATGTGTGGAATTACTGGGTCACCCATCTTAGCCACTACATGCAATAGGGTGGTAAGCATATCAAACATTTAATGTGAATTGCTGTTTAGCCTGTGGTGCATAACTTTTGGGACACCCTGTACAACAGAGTACTAGGGCTGGATCAAAAATGGTGGCCTGGTGGTCTAGAGGTAAGGTGTCAGACTTCTGTGCTAGGGGTCCGGGGTTCAATCCTCGGTCCCGGCACAGATTTATCTGATTGCCAAACCCTTCCTTCACCTCTGACAAGACGTGTATTAATCACAACTTGTGAATGTGTGGAATGCCAGGCCTCCACCGTAGTTCGGATTCCACGTTAAACTGTAGGTCCTCCATTTTATCTCACAATCACCATACCATTGCACATTAGCGTAAGTGCGTACAACCCAAACGGGTAGTAAGACGCGGTGCTAATAATGGATCAAAAATGATGGAAACTAAGAAAATATTAACTAAATATTTAAAATGACAAAAAATGATAATAAAATTACCTGTAAAAAAAAGCTTCCTTAGCAAGAGGATTGTGGAAATAGTTATAGAAATAGCTGATTGACCCAGCACTATACAATATGATATATCATAAATAAATTACATATTTCAATCTAAGGTTGAATGCATGGAAAAAGATTGAAATGGTAATGTTCACAAATCGAGAATAAAAAAATAAAGGTTAGAATTTAAGATTGTTAATCAATAAAAATGGGAACGGTAACATCATTACTCAACAGTAACGATTGTAAAATAATTTAAGATACCATAAGACCATGTTATGCTGCTCTTATAAAAATAAAAAAAAGTTGTAACAAATGTTCAGTGAACCTCGGTTTTGTTAACTTTTATTCCACAGAAAGGAAAACCCTCTTTGAACACTGATGCAACAAAGAGTTCACTATTCAACATACCTGCACAGCAATAAATATGGAGGCACAGATAGTGAACATGATAAGCCCGAATATGACGACTATCGAAGCTGCAGAGTCAATTGAATCCTTAAGAGACTGTACAACAGTTTTATTGAGCTCTTTCTGAAGCTGTAACAAGAGAAAAAATCAGTACTAGTAAAATTAAATATTGTTATTATTTCAAATTATTTTGCAAGTTGTATTATCTGGGTTTTTTTATTGATGAAATGTTTACTAATGAAATTGTTTAACATTGAGGAGGCCCACTGGTTAAGTGATTATACTAATGAAGTATAGATCAAAGAATCTTGCATCTAACTTGATAGTGACACAAGCTATCCTACTTTTATTTTATTTTTTGGGTATTTCAGACACTTAGCAGGCTTGGGTTACTAGCAACTGGGACCTTATGATCATAGTGGACTGCGTCTGTTAACCTAGATTATATTTTAATACTTGAAATGATTAGTCAAGATCTAAATATGAACCCTTCAAAAATTCTAAGAGAGAAGATTTTTTTTTCATCTCAGCATTAGCAAAGATCCTGTGTAAAGCAAAATTTAACATCTGAATCCAGCTCCGATTCATATTTGATTAAAAATTCCAAAAACTTTATATTTTATATTTCCAATTAGATTCAAAATTTTAAATCCAAATAGATTCAATATTAGGATTTAATGGAATTTATTCAAAGCTTGAATCTAAAATTCAAAATTTTTTAGTAAACTTATTTGTCTTGAAATTAAAACTATCTATTATTAAAGTATTATCAACAATTTCATCAAAACACTTTATATAATTCGCTCATATAATTTTATGAATTTTCTAACATTAATAATCTAATCCCTTTGTCTAAGCAATTTTTTTATAGATAAGATTGAAAAAGACATAATTTACAGTAGTATTTTATTTGTATTAAAGTTTAAAAAAGGTCACAATACAATAAATGATTAGAAAATTTTACAAAGCAGTTTGTTCGATTTAAGTAAGTAAACAATTTAAAATACAATAGTATACAATTTAAAATTTTAGATCCAGGCTTCACACAGGTTTAATTAGCAGCACTCCCGTAGGACTTTCTGAAACTATTGTTGAATCAAGTTAACCAGACGAGTAATACTTTCTTACCTTGATGAGGCCTCTGACAGATGGAGGGAAAAGCGCGTGCTTGCGTTGCATACACCAAACATAGATTAGGTCATAAATGTATCGGGCATACTTGGATATCTGCCCCCACAGCCCTAATGAGGCACCTGAGGAAGAAAAATACCCTCAAAGTCCCAAAAAGGCACAAAGCTGATCCACGGGTTGTGGCAGAGTAATATTCACATGTGAACCCAAGCTCACAATTTTCACATGTCATATCACAATAAATGTTTATTCCTTTGAACATTTGTATATTTGAACACATAAACATAGTGGAATTAAACACTAGTAATATGCAAAGATAATAGCTTATGTAGAATATGTAATAACAAGTAGCATAAAGATATAAATGTTTCCAAGATAAATCTATGAATATTGTGTCCTAATAAAAAGAAAATTAAATTAAATTTGGTTAGTACTAGAAATGCCATCAGAAACACAATCACTGGTGATTTGGGCAGTACATTTATTCGGTGCATCTATTCTATTGGTTGTACAAGATTTAATTGTATATGGATCACAATAAACACTGATAAGTTGACCCTGAACCCAAACTTACCCACATGCTTAAAGATGTAGATGGAAACAGGTATAGGAATGAGATGAAGCACCCACAAGTACTTCCAGAGCAACATGAGCACACAGCCCCAAGTCACCCCATACAAGTACTTATCACTCTCAAGGCTGTGTGGGAACAACATGCCCATACTGGATGCCAGCGATTCTTTGGATGGTCTGCGCTCTGTTGTCGCCACTGTGGTCAGGGAGAGTCCAGTAGGTTTCTGTTTGCCTGGACTATTTTCATCAGGTACTGGCGAGCCGCTCCTCACTTCTCCCGACTCAGATTCTTCACCGGCCTCGGGAGGTTGCTCGCTATTCTGCAGCGATAAAATCAGGAAGATTAGGTGCACACTAGCAGGATTAACTTTGAACCAGGTTTAGTTTCGGAACCTCAGTCAGCCAGGCATGGCATTTTTGGACAATGTGACTTTTGAAGCTCGACTAGCAGTCAATGTATATTGCAAGCTTGACCAAGTGACTTCTTGTGTGGGTTTAGATTCAATGAAAAAATAAAACTAATAACTTTGGATTACATAGCTCGCTTTGGCGTCAAATAGTGTAAAGTGTCACTCTCGCAATAGATTGGATTGCCAATGACAGTGAGATCAAGACTCTATTCCCCGTCAGATGTTCTGAGAGTAGTTTTTCCCTAATTTGTTTTGCACTTTTCCTCCACAAAAATACAGGTACACTTCCTCTGAATTCAACCTTTCTCATCCCTAGCAAATTAACATAATTTGTACACATTCCTATTACTAAAACAAGTTGTGAAATGCGATGAAACAAAAAAAATCTCTGGATTAGCAAACTCACAAACTTTGATAATTGGAAATTTAAATACTTTTAAGAATAGTAAAACAAACTTACTGTTGGCATCGGTAATCCATCTTCTGTTGTCAGCGAAAGTTTCATTGCATCTGTGATAGAAATTACATTTCCTGAAATAAGAAAGTTGACTTATACATTGTTTCGAGAGGACAATAGAGTGATTTAAATAAAACATTTTTTTTTAAATTGTTTTAGTTGTTTTTTTCCCCAGGTCAGAGAGAAGGAAACACCAGAAACACAGCCTCCAGGTTAAAATGGTTTTGCTCATTTAGAAAGTCTCAGTTGATGAACGTTGGGGTCACTAGGTGTAGTCCTAAGTTACAAAAGCGGTCTCAAGAGGTCTTGGTTTTACTAGAGAGCAGACACAAATTTCCTTCTAGTGTCAATAGCCCGGCTTCAACAAAGATAGGTTCAAGTAGGGACCCTGGACCCCCTTCCTATAATCCAACCCTCAGCACATTAACAAAGAAAACATAGAATACAATAATTCTCTTTGTTTGAGAGAATGCTTGCAGAATGACTAGTTGTAGACAATCTTCAAATAACTCAACTTGGTTAGCTTTAAATGACAGGGAAACAGTTAACACATTTTCGGAAAATAACATTTATTTTATTTTTGTATTCATACATATAATCTGTCGAGAAGTCATTATTATCAATTCTCCCCCCACTCCCCTCCTTTTAAAATAAATTAAATACTTGACAAAACATAGATTGCACACCACTTTTGTCAATTTTATTTAACTTCTATTTATATAAAACTCTTATTTTAAGAATAGCTATATTCATACAAATTATTATTTTGCTGCCAAACTATTAATTAAGTAGAATTTCTAACTTGATGGAAAATGGTATATTTTTGAGAAGAATTTTTAACATGGTGGGAAATGGTACATCTAGAAAAAAATTCTGTTAAAAATAAACTTTTTAAAATGTTTGTGTAAAAATAATTCAGCTGAAAAAAGATAGCTCAATCAAACCCGAATTTTGTGAAACAAATGTCTAGCTTAGCAAGAAATTATATTTTTCTGTGATCCAACCAACCAAAAAGCAATTCACAAAAAAAAACTTATATACAGGATGTATTGATACATGTGGGAAGTAATTGGGTTGTGGATAGTAGAACTGAAAACAACACAAAACGTCCTTATGAATATATATCCTATGTTTAATGATTCCCAAGATTCTGCTGGCATTGTTAATAGCCCTACATGATACATCCCTGTTGCAACTCTTGTCAAAATAATTTTAGTTTTAATTTTGTATTTAGACCCGCCTCGGTGGCGTAGTTGGCTAACGCGCCAGTCGTGTTGAGCGAGACCACCAAGGACGGGGAGATCGAGGTTCGAATCTCGGTCGGGTGAACTGGGGGGGGGTTTTTTCCTAAATGGTTTTCCACTCTCTCTCC